>JNDT01002227.1:0-60015 GCA_000697055.1 Saksenaea vasiformis B4078 | reverse complement strand
AATTTAACATTGGCGTTATGTACAGCCAAGGCGAAGGTGTAGAATGTAGCGATAGTAAAGCCTTTGAGTGGTTTGAGAAGGCTGCTATCCAGGGAGTTTCCCAGGCACAAGTTAACGTTGGGACTATGTATCTTGCGGGTAAAGGCGTGGAGCGCAACCCAGAAAAAGCGTACGAATGGTTCTTGAAGGCTGCAAACCAGGACGTTTCCGCCGCACAATTTAACCTCGGAGTTATGTATAATAACGGCGATGGTGTAGAATGCAACGCGAAAAAAGCATTCGAATGGTTCAAAAAGGCAGCTGATTTAGGCGAAGTTGACGCACAGTTTAATGTTGGCGTGATGTACAATACAGGCGAAGGAGTGGAACATGACCACACAAAAGCCTTCATGTGGTTCAAAAAGGCAGCTCATCGAGGTGAAGCCCGGGCACAATATAACGTCGGCAATATGTACAGGAAGGGTGAAGGTGTGAAACGCGACTATAAGAGATCGTTTGAATGGATTGGAAAAGCGGCTGAACAGGGTCTTTACAAGGCGCAATTATTACTCTGTAAAATGTACTACCATGGCAAAGGTGTGGAGTGTGACAAGGAAAAAGCGTCTGAATGGTTCAAAAAAGCAGCTGCTCAATACCTAGGGGAGAAGGCCATTAACCTTGACCTCGACGCGCTCATCGACCGCGAAGAAGCTGTCTTTGATGCACAATGGCCTTCTGAATTGATGCATGACGATTTACTGGAGAGGCTTCACAAGCTGCGAAATGGTACGGACGATATGGAAGACGAACAAGTGCTTGAACGCATTCTTGAGCCACCCGAAGTCACTAGCATTCAGGCCGATGCGTCCGGAGGAGATGGGGACAATGAACGGTTGCGAGGCGATCTGTCTAAACGTATTAGCGAGATAGTAAATAACGTGATCAATGTAGCCGAGCCTGACGAGGATGCAGAGGTATTGAGAGAGTTGGCCGAAACGATCACTCAAAAACTATCAAATGGCGGTACTGAATTCAATCATGCAGAAGCTAAAGGCAAGGCGCCAGCCTCAGTCTCACCCTTTTTCTGTCCTTGGAAAAATGACGGTCGGGAGTTTACAACGATGCCGAAGAAGTTCCAAGAGGAGCTTGATCGACACCTTGCTGAGAAACTTGTTTTTGATGACTATATGTTCGATCCAGAACGCGATGTCATAGACGCAGGGGAAAGGATACAAGAGATTACCGACGAAGACCTCGCCGAGGAATGCGTTGCTGGATCTTCCAAGACATCTGAAAAGTACACATAGCCAATTTTCTTTACGGCATTGCTGAAGTGATGTACTGTTTATTGAATGGCATTTTACGCTACTCTAAAATAAATTATGCGTCCATGAAGAGCCAGTTTTGCGCTGAGAGAAAAATAAAATATACGGTCATTAGTTAATGAATTGGCAACAAAATCATCACGTTTACTTACATCAACTTGGCCCCCCAGATGGACGCATAATTTATCGGAGCAGCATAAAACGGCATTCACCGTTAGTAAATGAAAGATATTCTGATGTCTTCTTACTTACACCATAAGGGTACTCCTGCCATTCAGCAGGGGCCAGCCCCGCACCATAGCGGGTGCCGGCGGCGAGATGGGATCGGCATGGCTTGTGGCCGGCTTTGTGAGTTTAACGACCAGGAATCTGAACAATAGAAAAAAAGACATGAGGAATCCCGTATGAATAGTCAATTCCAGTACATACCGGGGATGCAATAAAGAAAACAGAACCAAAAAAAAAAAGAAGGATTCATGCGTCCCTTTAAATACTGTCCCTTTGCGCGTTTCGATTGGTGTGTTGGGGAATCTATTACAATGGGCCAGCGCAATACACTTTTGATTTGCTGTAAAGGTACTTGCTTCTCTGTGCGAAAGTTCACGGATACCGGACGCAAGATTGATTTGGCACAAACGCAAAGTAAACGTTTGGATGATGTAAATGTGTATTCAAGGCCTTGTAGATTTAGCCTCTTGTCATGAGGCTGCGAAATCTGACTACAGTAAAGTGTTTGAACAGTTTTAATCTCTAGTACAGTGTACATAAGATTGTTTGGATTATTAGATAATCAGGTATAATTGTACGACTCGTTTAAGTCAGATGGCCATTGTGTCCTGGTTATAAATTCATTGCTTCGGATGTTTTTCTTTAACATTTACAAATCAGAAAAATATCAAAAAAGCTAGCTATACTGAGCCGTAACTCCAAGATGCTCCCTAGCTCTCACGATGCAATATTTAGGATCGTCCCATGTAGTCTGGCAACACCATCTGTTTTAGCCGAACGGTGATCTATCTAGTTTCCGCTCTTTAGGTAATGTGAGGAAACGTACTGTACACGCTCTCGTTCAAGAAAGATTGCCTTATGCGTTTAACTCAAGGAAGAACCGCTGTATGCATATAATGCTTACTGATACACAACGCAGAGAGACACAAGGTGGCATCGTTGGGTGAGATTATCTGCTGCTGCCAACTATAGCGTGTATAGATTCAAAAGGCACCGTGGATGAGATCATATAACCGACGTGCACTTGTGAAAAGGCGATGGAATTTTATAACTGTTTCTTCAAAAACCGACGTTCAAAATGGTATTTCTAAGGCACTTTCTCTAACCATAATCATTTATAAAGGTTAAACAATGTTGCAGCTGCAACATTGAAAGCACTATGGTACCAACTGGAAAGGTAGCACGACGCTGAATCCTACCACTGCGAAACAACTATTTGCTGTCCCAAAGTGCCGTACTCCGATTATCCGATTACGTTCGCCAGCTATTGCGGTCCTATGCCTGAACATCAGCTACCGTACATAGGTCTACGTAGTCCAAGCTTCTATTGACTTTTACAGTACTCCGATAACACATAATTTCATCAGTACAGATAAAAGTGTGTGGCACCTTGGAATATGGCGTGAACCTTACTGAAGCTGAAACGATGTCAGCATAAATTAGAGGAAGTGTTACAACCTTCTTTTCTTCTTCTATGTCTTTTCACGACGAATGTAGGATCTTGACAGTGAAGGTATTACACCCTCCGTATCGGTGCTTATTTGACACCTTTGCTCATAGGAGTGTGCTACACGCTCCACACTGGACCAGGATAGCCATTTCATCAAGCAGTGCACCCACGGTGTTCATTTTGATGGAAAAATAGCTGAAGAGCCCGCGTCAGAATTGAAATATGGCCTAGACGATATCTACAATCTGATACGTGAGTATTCCGTTGAGGAGCCGTTTTGTGAGCACGTCTGCACAAAGAACATCAAGAAGGAAGATATCATGAACGAACTGTTGCTTGATTGTGATTTCCGCGATATTTTCCCAGCGACGTTTGCATACGATGCTGCCGCGAATGCCAGCTGTAGCATGCGTAACAACAAAGAGTCGCGCAGTGCGACCAAAACAGCAAAATGCCTCGTTGCGTACGTTTCCTGTGCCAAAGTAAATGATCTGATATTTTCAGTGAACATGAGACATATTCAGTGGCTTATTAGATGGAGCTTCTGCCAGGGTCTATCGTAAAGACCTCAAACTTTGTAAACGCTATCCAACAAGCCCTGAAGGCAGACACAGATGAAGAAAAATATCACGCATTACAAGACGTGTTGTGCAGGTTTGGCTTCTACAGTCACCTGACAAAAATTGTCAATAAAATACTCGATAAAAAAAAGGCTTACCTGTAAGCATCAACTGTTTTTGTTACAGCGAGATATGATCAGCGTTGAAACACTGATGGTCGGCCTTGACCAGGTAATTCCATGTCTCGTCTGTAGAGTTTGCTACCTCTAACGTTTTAGGAGGGGACTCCTGCCTTGTATACGGTCCAACTGACCGTTCTGAATTATCTCTCTCAAGACCAGACGTTGTCAGCTGGATAGCATCTATTACAGCTAATCCAATAATTATCCAGTTTCAGCATCTCAACCCTACGCATTGTCTTTTACCAAACGATTTAAAAATTGCTGTGGAAAATGTTTTCAAAGCAGTCATTCGAAAACGGTTCTCAGAGCAATGTAATATAGACGAGAAGAAGAGGATTAGTCACAGCGTCGAAAAACCGATCGATTTGGAGGTAGCGTCTACTTTCTACGAAAACAGGGCTGCGCATCACAAATTATGGATTATGTACGCAAAAGGTTACGGTGTCAGCCAAGACCATATTGAAATGTGCGAGTGTTTCACGAAAGCAACTATTGAATCCGACACCGATGCTCAATACAATCTTGCGATAGCATATAGAGATGGGAAAGGAGTCGATCAAAATAACCCAAAAGCTCTGGAATGGCTAACCAAGGCAGCTTCTCAAAACAATGCTAATGCGCAATATACTCTCGGTACAATGTACAGAGATGGTATAATTGTATATAATAACCTTGCTGAGGCTGTCCAATTGATAAAGAAGGCTGCTAATAAGGGGAATTGCAATGCACAGTATGACCTTGGGATGATGTACAAAGACGGAATTGGCGTGGAGAAGGACTTTGCTGAGGCTATGTCCTGGTTCAAAAAATCTGCAGAGGACGGCCATGCAGAGGCACAGTACGACCTTGGCATTGCCTACATTCACGCCCATGGTGTGGAGCAGGACCTTATTGAAGCGTTTAAATGGTTTGAAAAGGCCGCTGAACAAAGCAACGTCAACGCATGCAATAGAGTGGCATACATGTATCATCATGGTGAAGGTGTTGACCACGACGATTTCAAAGCCTTCAAATTTTATTACAAATCCGCGGAGCAGGGTAATAGCAAGGCTCAATACAACCTGGGTATCATGTATAGCGCTGGAGTAGGAACTGTCCAAGACTATGTGGAAGCATATAAATGGTTTACGAAAGCAGCTATACAGGGTGAACCGGATGCACAATACAATCTCAGAATTATGCGGATGTCCGGTGTCGTGATACAAGATTACTTTCTAGCACTTCGATGGTTCCTCAAAGCTGCAAGTCAAAATCATGCTGAGGCACAATACAACATCGGATGCATGTACTCTCGTGGTATAGGTGTGAAATTGGATCTTTATCAATCGTTTGAATGGTTTCAAAAGGCTGCTGGATTAAACTACGACCACGCACAGTACAACGTCGGAATTATGTACAGAGATGGCCTTGGTGTCGACCAAAACTACCTTGAGGCATATAAATGGCTAAGGAATGTTGCTGAATGGGGTGACGCTAGGGCGCAGTACGAACTTGGACTTCTCTACAGGCACGGGAAAGGAGTTGCGAGAGACTATGTCCGTGCGTACGAGTGGATAAAACAAGCAGCTCTTCAAAATGTCGCTGATGCTCAACATACTATCGGTTGTATGTATTTCAAGGGCGAAGGCGTGGAGCTTAATTACAAGGAAGCATTCGAGTGGCTCGAAAAGGCAGCGGAACAGGGAGTCCCCAAGGCGCAATTCAATCTCGGAATTATGTGCATTAAAGGCCGAGGAGTCGAACATGATGATGTGAAGGCGGTTGAATGGTTCACAAAAGCAGCTGATCAGGGTGATGTCGACGCACAATTTGAGGTGGGATTCATGTACAACCAGGGCCGAGGAGTGGAACGAGACACTGTAAAAGCATATGAATGGTTCGTGAAGGCGGCGGATCAAGACTACATTGCAGCGCAGGCTAGGGTCGGTGTTATGTATAGTAAGGGCGAAGGTGTAGAAAAAGACGATACAAAAGCTTTCGAATGGTTCATAAAAGCAGCTAATCAAGGAAATGCTGCTGCACGACTTGTAGTCGCCATTATGTATACTAATGGTGAAGGTGTGGAACCCGACATTGCAAAAGCTTTGGAATGGCTGCAAAAAGCAGTTGATTAAGGCCATGAGGATTCGCGGTTCATCTCTAGATGCTTACAGCTTGAAGGGACAATCGGATTTCACGATATGAAAGAGGCGCTCAAATTGTGGCGAACAGCAATTAACAAGGACGCTGACAGTGAACAGTTTACCTTTGAGCTCATGTACAGCGATGACAATAGCGTAGACCACGACGATCCAACATCGTTTGAATGGTTTAAAAGAGCAGCTGAGCGTGGCGATGTCTCCGCACAAATCGAACTGGGAATGATATGGAGCCAGGGCAAATTTGTGGAATATGACCATGCAAGAGCGGTAAAATGGTTCGAAAAGGCAGCCACTGAGGGTGCCATGATAGCACAGTTTAATCTTGGGATTATGTACTTCTACGGCAAAGGCATGGCCTGTGACCATAAAAAAGCGTTTGAGTTGTTTAGCAAAGCAGCAGATCAGGGTTGTACAAAGGCACAGTTCAAGATTGCATCGATGTATCGTCAGGAGCAAGGTGTACGTCGCAACGACACCAAACCATTTGAATGGCTTCAGAAAGCTGCTGATCTAGACGACGCAAATGCACAATTCACTCTTGGAGTAATGTATAGTCAGGGTGACGGCGTGAAATACGACGACACAGAAGCACTTCAATGGTTTCATAAAGCGGCTACTCAGGGACACGTTGATGCGCAATTTAGACTTGGCGTTATGTACAGTCAGAGCGAAGGCGTGGAAGTTGACGACGCAAAAGCATTTGAATGGTTTGAAAAAGCAGCTAATCGGGGTGTTGCAGCTGCACAATTGAACGTTGGCATCATGTACAAGCAAGGCAGGGGCGTGGTTCGCAATGAGACGAAAGCTTTCGAGTGGTTCATGAAAGCGGCTGATCAGAAATACGCTAAGGCGCAGTTTAGCGTTGGTCTGATGTACAGCCAGGGGAAAGGCGTAGTTCGTGATGATACGAAGGCATTTGAATGGTTCACGGCAGCTGCTGATCAAGGATTTGCAGCGGCGCAACTTAACGTGGGTATCATGTATAGTCAGGGAAAAAGAGTTGTTCCCAACGATGCAAAAGCACTCGAGTGGTTCCTGAAGGCAGCCGACCAGCACATCGCCGCGGCAGAGTTTAACGTTGGTGCTATGTATTATGAAGGCCGGGGTGCGGTCCAAGATAAAACGGAAGCGTTCGCATGGTTCATGAAGGCAGCTAGACGTGATCACGCCTCGGCACAATTTAACGTTGGTAATATGTACCATAAGGGCGAAGGCGTAGAATCCGATAGGTCGAAAGCCCGCAAGTGGCTATCGATGGCAGCGGACCAGGAAAATGTGAAAGCGCAATTCGCTATCGGCATCATGTGTTATCAAGGCATAACTGTTTCTCAAAACGAGACGTTGGCATTCAAATGGTTTCTAGAAGCAGCCAAACGGGGTCATGTTAAGGCACAATTTAATCTTGGCATCATGTACAGCCAAGGCAAGGGCGTACAGCGTGACGATACAGATGCATTTCTTTGGTTTGAAAAGGCGGCTCTTCAAGGTCATATCGTGGCGCAGTTTGTGCTTGGCGTCACGTATAGCCATAGTGAAGGGGTGAAATATGACGACTCAGAAGCCTTCAACTGGTTTGAAAAGTCTGCTAGTTCAGGGTATGCTCCAGCTCAATTTCATCTTGGAGCGATGTACAACCAAGGCAGAGGCGTGGATTACAATAGTTCAGAAGCACTCAGATGGTTCAAAATGGCCGCAGACCAAGGATATGCCCTAGAGCGCCATCACATTGTACATATGTACATCAATCACTCAGGCCTGTATTTGGACTTCGCTATATTTGAAGGCTCTCAACACCTGGCAAAGTTTGTCATCCATAATGCGTGCGTAAGATACGAAGATAACGGACCACACGAATTCGAACTTTTAGAACGAGCAGTTCATGGTAATGATGTTGCACAACTCCATGCTGGCATTACTTGCATCAAAGGTGATTGGGGATATGGCGATGAAACAAAGGCGCACGATTGGTTTCAGAAGGCAGCAAACTAAGGAAATATTCTTGCGCAACTATACATTGGCATTATGAACATGAAAGGCATATGTAAAAGGCAAAATGAGGCAGAAGCGTTCAAATGGTTCCTAAATGCAGCGGAACAAGGAGATGCTATAGGACAAGTTAACGTCGCAGTTATGTACAGCAGCGGCACAGGCGTAGCTTTGGATGACTCTCAATCGCTGGGATGGCTTAAAAAGGCGGCAGAGCAAGGAGATGCTATGTCGAAACTTTTGATAGCAACTTCCCAAATTCTGATTACAAGTTCTGAAAATGTCACCCCGGAGCTATGCATGTGGAGGAGATCTCCAATCCACCTGACAGCCCCAGCAAGAATAGTAACATTTGAACCAGATATTAGCAGCCTATGATTCCTCAGCATAATTATGGTTCTTGATTTACTGGAAAGTTTCTGTTACCGTCTGTGCTAGTTCTAAATTACTTCTTGTTGACTCAAATAATCTTTACGTCGGGGGTATTCCTTTTTGCATCCTGTATGCTTGAATCTTGCGTTGGAAGCAGACTTTTGTATATCGACTCATTGTGCACTACGTTGGTGTATTATTCATTTACTGTTCTGCTTTACTGGTTCCAGCGTCGAACTGCAACATTTGTTCTAGGCAACTATGTGTGAAAGGTATTCAACGGACGCACAAGCCTTCCTTTTTTCTTTCGCTTCATTTCTCTTTAACATCTCTGTTATGTACTTCTCATTAAACACGCGCCCAAGATCACTCATGTTCTTCCGTCTAACTTTTCGCCTACAACGCCTCTGCCCGGAACTGCCTTGGCTGTGGTGGTGCTTTTCGCCCAGTGTTAGAGTAAGCACATCTTGACACACGCTCGGTATCATCCGTTTTCTGCAATAGATAGCCAGATGTTGTATCGCCTCAAGTCCTCTGCATTGCGTTAACACACTGCCACTGGTCATCGCCGTCGGTGTTGTTAGCCTCCGGGATAAGTAACATGGCACGCAAGGTCTGTTCCCTTTACTAACCATAAATGCATTTTTACGCTATTCTATATGAATTCTATGTCCATTGAAGGATCAAGTTGGTGTAAGTAGAGTATGAACTTATCACCAATTCATATACTGATGAAAGCGTATTTAATCTTTTCTCAGCGCAAGCCTGGCTCTCTAAAGGCGCAAAATTTGAATACGTAGATTAGCGTAAAAAAAGCATCCAATAAAACAGTAAGATGTATTGCGTACTTGTATCGTTAAACCGAAGCTACAAGGGCAATGAAATGAAACAAACGAGTAGGAACATTCTAGTTTAGCCACTTGATCCGTATTGGACGATGCGTTGTTTATTAAAAAACTATTTTACGATAATGTACAAGTTATGTGTCCATCAAGAGAGAGGCAACTGCTACTTAGATGATTGCTAATCCGACACGGTCGATGTACGACACCCTCGCTAGGTATTTTCTGCTGATATCGTTTGAAATTTCCTTCGGGGGATTGTCTTGTAATTTTCTCAATCATCATGTATTTCCAGCACTTCTGGAGCATTATCTCGGCATCTCTGTTGCTTAATGCAACTACCGCATCTGACTATGAACATCGTATCTGGACATGCTTGTGCTCGTCATATTTACCTATACAGAATCCTATTACATATAATATTTCCGGATTTCCCGCTGGGTTTCGTCCCGAGGATGGCACATATGCTGTATGTTAACGCTGGAATACACTACTCCTGAAAAAGTATCCGGATTAAAATAGACCCGGGGTTAGCAAATAGAGTAGACATGTCAATAGTGTTTACCTAAGCAGCGTAAACATCTACGCGTCTTTGATACGCGGATCATGATTGTGGTGGCGGTGGGGTTGTTCTGAATGCGGGTAGCCGCTCATCAGATATTATATGCGATAATGAAATTGCATGGATGTTCCTTGATGCGTTTGTATCCCTTTGCCACACTGTTTCGCAACTGGTACAGTTCAGAACACTATGCAAATGTCGATTGGCATCAATATTGATGTTCTCCAATTCCCGTTGACCGCAGCTTGAACAAACTTGTGAGGTGCAATATTCGTCAACGTTGATTAGCACCAGCCGCCCTTCTCGTTCAGCTTCTTTCATCAGGCGCTTGCAACGATCGGCCAAACCAACGGGTTTTGAGCCATACCGGTTACGCCCGAATTGGGCATCCCCAAACGCGATGAGCGGTACCTTGCTGGTGTCGTGGTCAGTAGGCCGTTTGCTATTGACTGCAACAAAAGTTAAATGCCGATGTACTGGAACAAACGGACAGTTGCTCACTTTTGTCTAACTGATCGCTCCGTTTGGGGCATGTTGGAGTTGGTCAGGCGGTTTCCGGCGTCTTTTGCGTCTTGTTCCGTCTGGTCTCACACTTTGCTGGTAGCTCTCCGGGGATAAACCTGAACGGCTTCCTTGAGCGCCACTGTAACTTCCGTATTTAACACCACGATCAGTTAACACGTTGACCAGCTCCGCATCCATACGCTGATGTCCGCGATAATTGTTAAATTTCATTTGTTGGAAATCTTTGTCGTAAAACTGGATCAGCGTAGGAAAAACTTCAAGAGTCCTGCCAACATATTCCCGCATTTCTTCTAGTGTCGACACCTTTGCTGTAGGTATACTTGACTCTACCGGACCAATATCGGCGTCATCTTTCTTTTGCTTTGTTTTTGCAACTGTTTTGTCGAATCCGGCGCGCACGTAATATTCGGCGGAAGATATGCGGCGTATTTCGTGAGCGCCGTTCTGCTCATCATCGGATTCGTCAAAGGAAAGCTCAGGAAGCTCCCGTGCTCTAACTGAGTCAACACTGGTACAGGCGTCCAAGTTGCTCCCGTCGCTGCCAACAAAAATCTCTGTCACGCCGGGATCGACGCCCCATACCCTAAAGTATTCCAACTCCCATGGTTGGAAACCCTCAAAATCAAGGGCTGGCAGTACTTCATGACCGGAGATCTTCTTGTTGAACAAGACGGATACCGCATACCCACCCGTGTCGATGCTATTGTTGAAAAACAATCCTGTACTCCTATATTTGGCCATCCAAATTTTAAAAAAGTTAACTTTTTATGATGAATAAGCGCTTCGTTCTTACCTATGCGGACTGTGACGGACTGTGGATAAGTCAAAGACATTAGTGACAATAGGCAGCGGTTTTAATGAATCGGTTGAGGTGTCCCTTCTCGGAACATAATCGCTGAGATCGGCTGCTCGAAGTAGCTGTCCTAAGGTCTGCTGGTCAATATGTATGTGCTTTCTAGTGAACTGGGGCTTTGGGACCAGAGAGAAAAGACGTTCAGTCTTGGCTACGTGATGCAATTCTGGACGGAATGTAAATGGAAACAGCTCTCTATTTCCGATACGATCCTCGCGATAGACACCAGAAACCTCGATTTGAACCTGTGCCTCGTTCACGGCATCACGAAGCTGTCGCACGAACTCCTGGGAAATGTTCGTGATTGCCTGCGCGTCAAATGGACGTTGCTGATTCACAAGCCGACATAACAAATGGGAAAGTGATTGTTTGCGGCGACGACTCATAGTGCTGTGTTCAGGTAACGTCTTGAGGACGTTCCTCGCCCAGCCAATGGGGGCTTCAACCTGCGCATCATCTGCCAAAATTACCTGCTGCCGGTTGTATTCCTCGAATTGTTGCTGTATCCGAAAGACGAAATGGACGAAGAACTTGGGATATCGGGATAGAAGCGCTGTTGTTAAATGTTGTCTTGAGGACTGTTGCCCATCAGCAACGGTAAGCCTCCTAATTTCACGCAATAACCCAGTATCACCAAATACATTCGCCGTCATGGACATACGGAAAGCATAGTCTGCGTGCCGTCGAGCACGATTGGCATCAGCAATGGCTTGATGATAGGTATTCATGGATATCAACAGCGCTTCGGTTGATGCCTTGACGGAGATATTTGCTGGCAATACAGTCTGTTGCATCTTGATCGACTTCTTTCAAGGCTGAACCCACGAGCGATCGTAACTGGGTCATTATTTGGAGGCAACTATGGAGGATTCCATGCGCCAAGGAGAAATCAAAGCCGTCTGTATTCAGTAAGTTCAAGGCACCAATGATGGCATTCAACGCATGTAAAACAGAGTCAATAAGAGCCATAACGGTAGGAATATGGTGAAATTGGAAAGAAGCTTCAGGATAACCGCTTAAGTTCAAGATAACTTGGGCTGTTTCAAAATTTGCCGACCCCGCTGCTACCAAGGCTCGAACAAGATCTGATCTGGCAACTTTTAAGACAGCCGAGAGCGATGAAACCGAGGTGTGTGCTTCAATGACAGCAAATATGAATTCGAAATCAGTCGTTGTCTCATCCATTAGTCGTTCAACAGCGTCATTGACATTATCCGCCATGCTTTCATCGATATGAGTACTATCTGGCCATGCCGGAGGGAAGAGTACATCATCAACACAAGTCTGATAGATAAATCTGGCCAGCTTGTATGCATCATTTTTTTCGAAGGTCCTAGGTATCGATTAATATGAATATAACATGCGCTAAAAGGAGGTCACTTACAGGAAGCAGTCGACGTAAACGCAATTGTAAGGACGATGTAGTCCAGGCGTTAAAGTTTTCGACAATATTGTTGGTCATGCAAGTGCTGTATGTTTCTGCTGTTGAAGAAAGCATGTGGCTGTACCGTTGCTCGCCATGAATGGGTCGGACTCAGCAGGTTGGAAACTCAACAACGAACTCTCGAAAGCTCGATGTCATAGATCTTCTCAGTTCGTCCGTGATAACCACAGTGTCTGTTATCTGCTGTCCTGTCATGAGCTGGAAAACCGAGTAGAAGAAATCTTTGCTGAAGACCACTGCGGGTAATGGTTGCCGATTGTTCAGTTGCCGATACACAAAGAAATTGACGAACAAATGGCTCTTGATTACAACACCCCGGTTGTCATTAACCACATCGTCAATCACGCTTATCAGAGTGTTTTTCTCAGAAGATGGTAGACTTATAAACTTGTCTAAACCGGTTCTCCTGACAGTCTTTCGAACTTTGCCTACTTCCTGGCGAAGTTGCGCGATATTCCTTAGCTTATGTTACGGGCAAAGACGAGAGGAACTCCTGCTATGTGTTTTGGCGGCATCAAAGTTGTTGTTTCTCAAGCACGCTGGACACTGCAGACGAGGTTTCTGTACATCATCTTTCCGTCGAAGGGAACGGGCAGTGCTCTTCTGCAATTTTTCGTCGGAATTTTGCTTCCGCTTTTGCGCTCGTCTTCCAGCCCGCCGTTGACGTCGCTGCCTATCCGATGGGCCAGGTTGATCATCGCTTTGATTGCCAAGCTCTTGTTTGCGTTCTTTTAACAAATCCATATTAGCGATTCGTGTGAATATACTGCTCCTCTGTACTCACCCTCTTCTGCCGCTAACTGCTTTTTTAGCCGTTTTTGTATAGCATTATATCTCGGTGAGACATCCCTTCGTAACTGGTCAATCGTGGTAAATCCATAAGTTTTTGATAATGAGAGTTCTGACAGGCAGGAGGGGGAAAGAGTGGAAAGGTACAGAGAAAAGTCCTTGATAAGAAACCAGTCATCCAGAAAATAATCTTTCCAATCTATCAGAAACCGATCACGCAGCAAGACATATCCTTTGTTTCATCAGATACTGTGAAATCCGAGTAAGCTTCAAAAGAATGAAAAACATGTATAACAAAAACAAGTCCTTGAAAGGGATCTTCAACAGATTTTATTAAGACAGATTTCAGGGCGTGTCTATATTGTAGTTTCGTAAAGTGTCATGATAATAACAAATAGGAGATTTTCAGCGAGAAGGACCAATGGCTGAAGTGTAAAAACACTTGCTTAGTTGCGTCGTTTTCCCGTCTTTTGCTGTACAGTGCAACACGTTTAATCATTGTACTTTACGCGAAGTATTATTTTGAACCTGTTTGTGAGCAGCAAAAATCTAGCTCGTATATTTGAATTCCTGAGATTATTTGTAACTGTGAATCTATGTTGTTAGCTAACTACCAAAATAAGAGAATAAACGTATTCTCTGGTCACTTTTGCATTTTCAAAGGTTCTCATTTGCTCTTCTACGTGTATTGTCATGCCTGTTGGAAATTAGGTTGCTGCGGAACTTCCGTAGCATTTTGAAACTTCGCCTTAAACCACAATAATTATGTCTTCTCACCGAAGAAAGCCGTTTAGCGGCAAACAGAAGAAGCTGCAATTACAAGCCAAAAAGGCACGCAAGGCTAACCGAGGTAGCTAGCATTTTACACGGGTGTCAAATTAGCTCATTTGTTTTCTCGCAGTTGATCACGGTGATTACGAGGAATCGCGATCCATATCCCAGACATTTGCGCCACCGTCGACGTCGAAGCAGACGTCTGAACATGTTTCAACCCCAGAATCTGAGAGGTGAGGACTAAATCGCATACAGACATGTGCAAACTGTTTTCACGTTTCCCAGGCTGGTATCCGTATTTGAGAAACTACCAGCCGATGTCATTGCGAAGGCGCGATTACGAAGCATGCAACCGTTCCACCGCCTGCCGCAGGTAAATAAATAAAACGAAATCTTCAATTAGTAATAATGCTTTTTTGAGTAGGAGACAGCTCTGGAGATATCCGAAAATGCATTTTCAAAATCCATCAATTTCCTTACACGGCCGAAATGGGATTATGAAATGACCAAAGAAGAGGTTGAACAGCAGGAGGAAGAGGCTTTTCAAAAATGGATGGATGATATCAACGAGAAGTATGGACGTGGAAGTAATGATAATGAACTTAGTTGGTTCGAACATAACCTGGAAGTATGGCGACAGTTGTAAGTCTTTTTATCGACTTCCTGGCAGAACTTCTTGTAACGACCTCTTCAGATGGAGAGTATTGGAAATTAGTGATATTATACTTGTCGTGATGGATATTCGTCATCCAATGCTGCATTTCCCTCGGGCATTATATGATTATGTGACCAAGACACTCAAACGGAAGATCGTCGGCGTGTTTAACAAGGTAGATGGATCTACAATCCCATCAGCGAATCTCACGTATTATTCTTGTCTAGGTTGATCTTGTCTCTGAATTCACTGTTTTTGCATGGCGAAAGTATTTTGAAGAGCAATTTCCCGAGCTCCACATTGCATGCTTTAGCTGTTATCCACGGGAGGAAAAATTAATCGATGATACAAAGACATGTAAGAGAAATAGTTTATATTTGTACCATAGCGTATTCATATATTCATCATCTTAGATGCGTTGAAATCACGTGTAAAACGTCCCAGGAACCGTTATTATCAAGCTCAGGGTGTACGGGATGTTCTCTCCGCTTGCCGTGATGTGCGTCTACAGAAACATGGTCTCGACGTCGATTGGGTCGGATTAATTGAACGCTACGATAAACGCGAGGAAGATGATTCAGAATCTCCGGATACGGATTCGGATGATGAGAGTGATGTGGGAAGCACAGTTGGTCTAGGTAAAAATTCACGGCCGTAGTTTCATTATTGATAACATTCAATGATAAAAGAGGACGAGTTTAGTCAAATCTTGGATATTCACAGCCGAGAGATCACGCCTCATAGAGACTATATCACACTGGGTCTTGTTGGTAACGCAATCTCGATACATATTAGGAGGGCAGGTTTTTACTCCTTTGCTAGGTCATCCCAACGTGGGAAAAAGCAGTTTGGTCAATAGTATTATGGGAAAGACTGTTGTCAGCGCTAGCCGTACACCAGGACATACAAAGCATTTCCAAACCATCCATCTTACCGAAAACGTGCGACTATGCGATTCGCCTGGTCTCGTTTTCCCTACATTATTGCCACGTGCTCTCCAGGTACATGCAGTTACTAATACTGCATTGATGCTCATTTATTTTAGATTTTATCGGGCATGTATCCCGTCGCCCAGGTTCAGGAACCTTACAGCGTGATACAGTACTTGGTACACGACGTGGACTATGAGGACGTCAGCTAACCGGGAACATAGGCCGAACGCATCCCCCTGGAGAAGATCTTGTCGCTTACACCTCCCGATTTAGAAAACGCAAAGCAGTACCAGTGGTCTGCATGGTCTATCTGCGACGGTATGGAAGTAGGAAAAATTGGAAGAACCACAGACTTAACATTTTTTTCAGCTTTCGCGGAGCAGCGGGGTTTCTACACCGCCAAGGCAGCCAGACCGGATACTTATCGAGGTACGGTGGAAGTAGCTTTTCATCGATTATTCAACATCTATTCTAGCTGCCAACGCTATCTTGAGATTGACAAATGATGGAAGGATTCTGTTGTCTTTTAAACCACCCGGGTTTTTCACCACAACGAAATATGAGCAACTTAGAATTAAAGAAGTTGACGCC
This sequence comes from Saksenaea vasiformis B4078, assembly GCA_000697055.1. Lineage (NCBI taxonomy): Eukaryota > Fungi > Mucoromycota > Mucoromycetes > Mucorales > Saksenaeaceae > Saksenaea > Saksenaea vasiformis. Next base: position 43,825 of record JNDT01002227.1, on the reverse strand, counting down.
GCAGAAAAGGAACAGCAAGAAGAAGAAGAAGAAGAAGAAGAAGAGAAGGATAAGGATGAAGATAGTGAAAGCGAACAGACGCTAGAGATTCAGACAGGCGGTGCGTTTGCATTGCTGGCTGACAGCGAATAAAGAGACCAAAAAAGGCATTCCAATTTTTTTTTCGTCTTCCTTTTACGCATGGGTATCTTTACTGAAGACATCCAAAAGACTTCTGTCACTCACTACATTGGTAAGCCCATGCTTTGGCACCGAGTCGAGATGAAACGATTGAAACGAGACAACTTGATTAGAGCGACTCTCCAACTATGAGGAGATCGAATGGTATTCATTTCAGCAGTTAACCGAATCCATCTTCATGCAAGAGACTGGTCCCAGGGAAGCTATAGAAGCCGTAAGAAAACGTTTGAAGCATGGAACAACGCAACAAAAACTGCGAGTACTTGAGGTAAAGCAAAGAAGCTGCGAGCGTTGAGACAAGAGAAAAAGGAAAACTGAGTTTTATGACTTAGGTTCTCAAGTTGCTTATGGAGAACAGTAACGAACGGTTTCATCGTAAGAAGCGGGCGAATCAGGAAAAAAAAAAGCAGGCAATGTTTATCTGTTCTATTAGGTCAACTTATATCGAACGAAAAGATGAAGGAACGTTTTGAGCTTATTCTTACTTCACCTGTGAGTATATGCTGAGTTGATCATGGACAATCACTGAGACTAGGCTATATTAGTCTGAATCGATTGAAGTCAAAAAAGTATTGATTGGATTACTGGGAACCTGGGCTACGAAGTACAAGGATGAATCAGGCATGCGAGTCCTTGGCAATCTGTGCGATCTGGGAAGAGCCAAATTAGGACAGGTACGAAAAAAGTAGTAATAGGGGAAGCGGGTGCTGATTATCTTGTAAACAGCCGCGACGTGTGCGATCGGGAAGCTTATCACAGAGAGCACCGTCATCACCGACATCGCCTGTTGAACCGACCCCGAGCAATGCAGTATCGTCAAGCACAGCGCAACCTCCGCCAACAAAAGAGCAGAAACGCCGTTCGATGCCTGCCCCAGCAAAACCTCCAAGGCCGGTGGAACAACCACAATCGAAGACGAAACCACGTAGCAGCAGCACCAGTAATTCGGCACGAACGTTCAACTTTGCTACTGCGAAGCCAAAGATCATACAGGAAGTTGCACTGGCCAATCAAAATGCCAACAATCTTGTCAATGCACTGAGATTAATTAACACGTCGGAAGATCGGTGGGAAATTGATTTGCAGCATGACTCACGATTACAAGATTATCGACAAAAATGTGAAGAATCGAAGAAGAAGATTGTACGCTATGCTCGTTTAGTAGAAGATGAAGAATGGATCGGAACGTTACTGGCCACAAACGAAGAACTTTTGAAAGCTCAAGAAATGTACGAACTCATGTCCATTGGCGAGGTACCTTCTAACCTGCCCCCGTTGTCGTCGCCCCAATCGCCAACATCGCCGACGCATTCGCGCCCTCCTCCGCCTCCGCCCCTACCGTCCACGGCGACAGGGGCGCGTTACAGCGAGGATGCAACCTTGGGCGCTCTGTCTAGTTTGAGACTATCTCCGCAACCCACAGCGGAAAGTTCTGTAAGTCATCGATCTGATGAAAGTTTGGATCCATTCGCAGATCCTGTGGCGCCTTTGGAGGATATTCCAACTACAGAACAACGAAAGGGGTAAAGTAGCATGAGCAGAAATAAATGAGGTTGGCTAATGGATCCTGCTTGTATAGTGGATATATTTTAGATTGAAAGAAGCAGACTACAGCAGTGGATAATAAATATGTTATGTAATACTTGGGAAATTTGCAGGCAACCCAAACTGTCTTAGCTATCGAATAGATGCTTGTTGCAGTATGAGATGCTACGTTCCATAAACTATCGATTGTACCTGTCAATATGCTCATGTTAAAGCTGAAGCTTGGACCAGGCGGTGCTTTGGCCAAGTCATTGTGCCGAGTTGCTTTCCGATCATCCGGCTTTTTGGAAATGGATGGCGTTTTGAGTTTGAAAATAAATGTCAGACCGACTATCCAAGCGGGACAAGGGGGATAAGATCGGACCGAATCGTGGTTGGTCCTTTTCTCTCCCTGTGTGGGTACAAGCAAGAAATGGACGAATTATTGCGGAGCTGATTAAAGGAGTCTTTGCGCCACTCTAGATGGAGTCGGTATCTCATGAAAGTTGAGTTTGCAGTGTGGAAACGATTGAGCACGCATGTATTAGGTGTGTATTTTTCTACTCCCATATACTCGATTCTGGTTTGAGCAGCGAATAAAAACTATTGCTGGCTTAGTGTCGTTGACTAGGGCAATATTATCCAAGAACAATTCGGGATGCTTGGGATGGTAGTACTGAGACACTGTTGCATCGCCCATGTGGTACCACCGGTAGCGGCATCGTGGTAGAATCTCTCTTCCTTTTGGATTCTCATATGAGTGCGGCCTTGGTCGAAACAATATGACCGGCTATTTTGTACTTTACATGCGAAATAGACCTTCATGCAAGGTTTCAAAGCGCATTTCGCGGGTGTATTGTTGGCTAGTGTTTTGGACAACGAGGTGTAGTAGGTATTCCACGGGACGCATAAGTCTTCTTGTTTCTTCGGCTCTGTTTCTATTTGATGCCCTCGATATGCAGGTTTGATGGAATACGTATCCAGGATCACTCATATCCTTTTGTCTGCCGTTTAGCCTGCAGGACTTCTGTCCCGAACCGTCTAGGCTGTGATGGTGTCTTCGCCCACCATTTCAGCAAGTGCACAGTACCGCACAACCATCTCGTTCATTTTCTACAATAGATAGCCAGACGTAGTGTCGCTCCAAGTTGCCTTACAGCGCGTAACGCCGCACTCCTGGCTTGCAGCAGGCACCCGTCTCGCTGATCCCACAGGAAATGGTGCGGATTCGGCTTCCGCCGTTGACGGAATTAGTCAGGGGTAAGATGGCATCTAGGTTTTATTCTTTACTAGCCAGGATATATTATTATGCTGCTCATATGAACTCTGTGTTCATTGAGGGACCAAGTTGACGTAGTTTGCGTATGGATCCGCCGCCAATTTACGTACTGATGACAGCATATTCAATCCTTCTTCAACATAAGCTTGGCTCTCTACAGCTACAACATTTATACAGATTGGTGTAAGATTCATTCAATAAGCAGTAAGACAGCAGAGCTTCCATATCCCGTGAAAAATTACGTAGCGCGGTCTGCTTGAAAGCAATCTTTCCAAATATACCATCAGTGATTAAAGAAACAGGGATGTATCCAATAAAAAATTTCATTGTGGAAAGGGAAAGTACTCTGCCAAACGTGATTTTTTCTTAAGTCGTACGCTATGCTCAAGATGAAGCTCGTGTTTACCCAGATATCCTTGCCCGCAATGACAAGTCAAATGCCTATGTCCTCTTCTGATTATGATTTTCGGACGTCAACGCACTTTAGCAAGCAAGTGTAACGGTGAGTCGTTAGTTCATGTATTGGTGAGCCAACCGACATTGATATCCGCACGAAAGGAAAGGCATCACATACAGTCACCAAAGTAGCACCTGGTTTTCAGACCAATATTTGAGAAGGTTTTAAGGGCGTCAGTCCCTGCAAAGTAGTTAAGAATATATCCGTTTAGCACAGAGGTGGCCCGCATCATTTTTTTAAAAAAAAATAAGAAAAGCGGAAAAGCAGTGGTCACCTGCCTGTCCGTAATTGATTTATTCAGAGGACACTCTTCGGCGTGTGAAGGCCGAATTCAAGTTAACTGAAGAAAATTGATTTTAGCTCGTAGACAGTACCAGCAAGACTAAGATCCAATAGCAGCTTGACTGTCGCGCGAATAGGGCACGATGGACATTAGCTTTAAATAAAAATTGAGTCTTTTGTGTTCATTTGAATATGGAACGCAGCATGGTCATGGTCGGAAAAAGAGGCTTTCTCTGCTCTCCACACGGACCGTTGTAGCTTCTGTGCGACATTTAATTTGTCATTGTGCGCGACTTTGGTATTAGAAAAAATGTATTCTAGCTCTTCTTAAGCAACACAAGAGTGAGGCGTGTCAAGGATTAAAATAGATCGTAATGATTAGATTAGAATATGAACCCCTGTCTGTTTAAGCTGTTGTAGATCAAGTAGCTGCAAAAGAATAAAAAAAAAAAAGAAGAGGCATGTTCCAAATGGAGTACATGTCCGAGGGAACAACCACCTTCACGTCTGTCCCTTTGATGCGGATGTCACCATTTTAGTTTCTAAAAACAGAAAGCAGGCGTCAAATCATCTTCTTTCCCTTTTCAGCAGGCAAGACCGATGACAGTTCTCATAAGGATGATAGGTTAAAGGGAGACACAATCTGACTCGGATACAGATTGGTTATACGTTTCACGAAGAAGGACATCATCTGTCAGGTTGTAGGGATGTCGCTGCGTATTCCCATTATGGTATGAACGGCGAATTGACTAATTTGTAAGAAGGGGGTATGTGATGAGAAACAAAGAAAAAGGGGGTGAGGCTGAAAAAGGACTTTTTTTTTAGCACACTTAGCTGCCCCATATGCTTACCAACCTTGGTCTTGGGGACAAGTACAAGAGTGCGACTGAATCTGATCGTTACCCTTCAGCTGATTGATTGAACTTTTCGGATGGACTGACTGACTGACTTTCAAAGGATTATTATTTTCTTTTTGAACAGCGATTTAGCTTCGCACGTTGCTCGCGTGTTTGGGTGCTATGAAGGGTGCCTCGTAGGGTAGCATTTTTGTGCTTCAGTTTGGTTACCAGTTCCCCGGTTACGACGCTGGGACCAAGAAGGACGATGATAGATTGTTGCGTAACTCCTTGTTGTGCATGTGGTCCAGTGCATGAGATACCCAGAAGAGAAAGATGAGGAACGTTACAAGAAGCAATTTGCTTCCTTTTTAAAAAGTGGTATCACCCTCGGATAAAGTCGAGGTTATGTATGCTGCGGCCCACAAGGCTATCCGTGCCGACCCGGTTGCCAAGCCAAACTAGAAGAAAAGAACAAGTTAGCTAAGCCGTTCCGCAGACTCCAATGACTCCAATAAAAAGAAGCAATGTGACAATAGAGTTGTTCAAAAAAAGACTGCTTTTGAGAAGAACAAGATCATGATGATGATGATGATGATGATGATGAGAGGTACAGATGCATCACAGCTTATCATCAAATAATAAAAAAGTGATTGTTTGTACCCAATTTGGATCATGCGGTTATTTTATTATTCACGTGTAATGCATAGAAGCGATCAAAACACACAGACAGACAGATAAAGATACAGAGAAAAAAAAAAAAGAAAGAAATGAAGTAGTTTTAGTACAATAAGGCTGAAACAATCACATGCTTTAGGGTGCAATTATTATTAAACTACTATTTTTTGATCGTGGATCATGTGTCGGGTCCGTGTTTCTGCTTTGCGAACTATCGATAAGAAACCTAAAAGGAATGCTTTGGGTATGCGGCCCAAGAGCGTTCCTTTTACATGTGAATGATTTAATTTTCTCACTCGTCAGTGTTACAGTGACGTGCTTCCCCTTTTCTATTCTTTCCTCTTCATCTTCTTCTTCTTCTTCTTCTCCCCTCTCTCTCTCTCTTTTTCTTTCTTCTTCTCTCTCTCTCTCTCTCTCTCTCTCTCCCACTTTCACCCTTTCTCTCTTTTTCAATTTTCCCGTATCATTTTTGTTTCCTTGTCACTCGTAACCCATAACTCCGCCAATGCTTTCTCACTTAGCACCTACTCATCTCGACCTGGGCATGCCAAAGCAATGTGGCGCCATGTCGAACTTCCAACCTTCTGGTCCTCCGTCCCCATCCTTGTCTACTACGTCATTCATGTCTTCTGTATCTTGGATGGCCGAGAAGTCCTCGAGTGAATTGATCCCCATGCTAAAAAATGCATACAGCGCCCTGAAAGATAAAGAAAAAGGTTAGTTCTAGCATGTGAAAATCCGGACTCTTGATAGAACTAACGCATGACAGAACAGATCTGATGCTCGCTGCCGAAATAGGGAAATCTCTATTAGAGAACAATCTACATCTCAAGTCAAGCTACGAATCTCTCCTACAACAGACGAACCGCCGTCGTCACCAATTGACAGCAACTCATCCACCGATACCTACGCCCTCCTCTTCTTTTGAAACCGATCTCATTGCAGACGACGACGATGATGATGATGATGATGACTCTGGTCATGAAAGTGACGAAGATGATTTTCATTGCGGTATGCGATTCATTCCCTCTCGTGGAACACGCGAAGCCATGATTGAAGTGTTGGAGAAGAAAAACGCGGAACTATCCATGCGACTGGAAGCCGTCCTTGCGGAGCAGGAATCCGTAGACCGGTCCAATGTAAAGAAACAACGCAAGCTTGAAGCTGAAATTATCGCGCTCAAGGCCAATCTGGATATTGCCACAACAAAGATCCAGGAACTCGAAGAGATGAATGAACGCCAGCAACGACTCGAGGCCCAACAATTACAGCGTCTCCCTTCGCGGGAGGAGCAGCTTTACGCCGAAGAGATGGTGGATGAGCTCCTTACCAAAATTGACGGCTTCCAAACCGAAAATGAGGAAATCCAGAAATCCAAGGCTGAACTGGAGGCCAAGTTGGCACGGACCCTTACCGACCTACGTCAACTCAAACAACAATGCGAACAGTTCCAATTCTCTTCGCAAGATTATGAAGCATTGCAAGAAGCTTACAACCGGCAGTTCCAGTACATTGAGGAACTCAATGCAAGTTTAGAAGAGCATCGGACAATGCTGCAGAAACTCAAAGATCGCGGCGTCAACATTTACGCCGCTACCCCCGCCCCTAGCTGCTGTGGTACATCCCGCAGCGCCGCCTATCGACACACGCTATTGAGTGAACTCGAGTCAGAATGGCTCAAACAGAACAACAACAAACAGGTCCCTAAAGCATCCCCAAGACCCTCCTCTTCATGCGGCGCGTTTGCAGCGCTGTCATTGCCGACGGCGCTTTCGGAATATTCGTTCCGATCCTTGCGCGACATCTCTCATTTTACCGAAAAATCTTTGACAGCGTTCCACAATGCCCCGACAGAGTTTGCAATGGAAACCCTCCTCGGACCAGAAACAGCAGCCATGGTTGACAAGCAATCCTGGGAAGACGCCCTCAGTCTCGTCAGTCGTCTGGAAGACAATGGTGAAGACGATGAAGAGGAAGTCGAAGAAGAGGAAGACGAGTCCTTGGATTTTTCATTGTCTATCTTTGATCCGCCTTATCCATGCGCGGACCTTTATCCGGATCTGAGATCAGTCCAATGTCCCCGAAATATCTTGGATCAATGGGCTCAAGCTCCAAGAACCTTTATTGGACGAATCCGTCGGGTCATTCAACGATTCTTCCGAGCAATCTGGCGCTGGTGTCGCTTTGCCATTGTATTAACGACGGCTGTCATGATTAGCGTCTGGAACGGTGCGGAACCTATGATGATTGAGTACTAAACTTTATTTTTTTATATACATCTTTTCTTTTCTTTTACCCCGCTTCAACCATTATTATATACACACAACCAACGCAGCACACAAATTATATACTCACGATGTTTCTCTCTCCTCTCTATTATCCGTAGAATCCATATATATTGTATAAATACATTCCATCCCATACTCATCCCCGAAATTTTCCCCACATAACTTATGGTTTAATTTTTTTTTCATGTAGTCTCTCTCACATTTTTCATCATTCTTTATGTCCATTCAATATATCGGAAGACTCGGTTGCATTACAAGACTGTCTCTTTTTTTTTGTGTGTGTTTGTTTGTTTACCTGTCTATTTTTGACTAAACTATTATCATCAAAGTCCGTGCTCCTTTTTGATCTTCGCTGATTGCATCTTGAGTGGCACCATCACATCTACTCATCTTTTTGTGAGTTACCCGATCAAACTAAAAAAGTCTTGAGCCATGACACAAAAAAAAAAAAGAAAGAAGCTCCCGTAGTCCGACGGAGGTAAACCCGGTGGTTTGGTTGGCCGCAGCTTCCTGCAGGTATTGGTACACAGCCGGCCTATTTCATTGGTGAATGATTGCCTGCACTGAGCATTTTTTTTCTACTGCGGTTATTTGTTCAAATAGGAACCGGTGTTGTATCCGCTGTCTGCAAGGCTAAAATATGGTTTGCACCAACAGAGACCACTTGCTCCCCTACAGATGATGATACCGACTTTTGACATTTCAATTAACTGCAGGTTCACTGACATTGCACCTGTAACAATCCCCACCATGTCAAAACCAAAGAATTCCTTTGCCCGATACCTCTTAACTTAGACATCACCGACTCTGTCAAAATAAAAATCGAATGCGCACAATGTCAATTGTGTCATTGAAAGTGTTCGCTTCATGGAAAGACATGGAGGAACTGTGTATTTTGTGTGCCTGCAGGAGACACACGCATCCTCATAGTCAATGTCCCACGCAGCCAGTGTTGAAGTTGCCGATGGTTAGTTCGGTTAAGGTTGAGAGAGCAAGCTTAAGTGTTTGCCATCCGCAGTAAAGTTGCTCTCTCAACTAAACCAAACTAATCATTCACACCGATTTTGCTATTGGATGCGGTAAACGAGTTTGGTTCCCACATACTTTTAGATTTTTTATTCACGCGTTGGGGTTGCGGTTAGATAGGTCATCAAAAAAGAGTACATATAGGATGACTGGTAAATAAAATATAAAAAAGGGATATTCTAGTTGCGGAATCAAATAGGATGATGGTACCAGACGAAAAGGATTACAATTTGGCTTCTAGTACATACTAAAGAGGTAGTTACCAAAGTTTGTGAGACTCAGTTATAGGCGCAAACGAGCAAGAAACTAGCATTATTAGGAATTCCTTGAGATAAAGAAATCCAGCGGAGATGATGAAAGTTTAAGCACGATAAAGATGAATATCGTTAATTCCATCTTTATGCGCTTCTTGATTGTTGGCGGGATATCTGCATTTATTTATTTTTTTAGGTGAAAGTTCTTATCCAAGCTAATGGTCCATCATTTTAAGATGTGTGAGACTGGATCAAGCCCCTATGTACATGCAACTTCATCAATGGTGCAGCCTCGCAATCATCTTACCGTAGCACAGACATAAGAATGTCATGATATGCCAGGCAAAACATTTCTGCAGGCGTTTGATATTGGCGGGCTCCTTGCGTGCTAAATTATCCGGGTTATCTCATCCTGTATCCTTTGCAGCTAGTTTTCTGCAAAGGGCCTGTGTTTACTTGCTTATATCAAATGCATAGTTATCATGAGCTGTGACATATGATAATAAAGTCCTCGGTGACATTTGATGGCGACAAAAAAGTATGGATTTGCTTGGACAAATACTTGTTTCGTTGTTGATACAAGGGGTCTTGTTTTTATCATATCACCGCCCTCGAAAGGCGTCTTGTGATGGTATCACAAGTGATTCACAGCCTAAAACGAATGAATTCAAGGTATATATTCCATACGGGCAAATGATTGGCTTGCTGCAGTTAAGCACAACGCAGGAAACATTCAAGTACGTTTAAAAAAACAAAGACCTTCCATGTCATATCCTGTTTTAAGCGATTCAAGCTATTCCTCTACCATCTTGGTCTACAGTTGACATGTTTGGTAATAGTTGCCACGCCTTCCATACAAGTCCCTAAACACAGTGGCGATCACAGATGTTACAGTACGGTTCCACCAAATTAAGTGATGTGGGGTTCAAGTCATAAAGTGATCAATTGTCTTGAATGGTTTTTCAGCAGCGCGTTTCATTTGGGCCATAACAAAAGCAAATATAGCAAGTCTTGATCGCGGTGGACAGAACATCGCTCGACACCGTTCCTCACGTAGAGTAGTGGCTACACTGTCGGGCGAATCTGACCGATAAAATACAAATGGTTCTTCTCTCTTCTCTGATGGTCCGTTCTGATCTATTTGTTCTTCTTTTTTTCGTTCATATGGTTGTGCATCTAGCCATTGTAATCGTTTCATTGGTCCACAAGAAAGTTTTGGCGTCGGTGATGCAGGAGGAAAGATAAGCGGTGATGATGAGGGACGGCAAAGTGGTTGATAATGAAGATCCGTCATGGTGATGCTACAAGAAATAAGAAGGGAAAAAAAAAAGGAATGGGGCGGGCTCATCTGTGTCAGCAAAACACTTATATGTTTTATACCCAAACAATGGGTTAGGTTCGTATCAGCTGGTCTCTCCATAAAAAGACAAAGGAAAAAAAAAAACAATAAGATGCGTGTAGCCAATGATATTCTATGTTTTTATATTTCAATCACTTCACTTTGACAACCACCACATCGTGGAGTCTCCAGAAACTCAAAGAAGGCTGGTTTTTGTAAGGGTGGCAATTGCCCAAGTGCAGGCATCTTTGCTGCTAAAGGATCTTTTTGCTCCTTGGTCTCTTCCTCCTCTTCCTCTTCTGAATCCTCCTCATCGTCCTCTTCCTCTTCTTCGTCTTCATCATCCTCTCCTCCCTCATGATCACTCAAGAGCCACTCAAAACCACTCTCGCTAATGGGGCTTATCCCGTTCTGCATCAGTTTTACTTGCGCTGTGTCAAGTGCCAATCTCCCGCTCTTCATGCCACGTTCATGTTGTGACCTCAAGCTCTCGTGCTCACGCCATATGCGTTCAAGATGATCTTCATATTCTGCCCGCATCCGCCTTAATAATCCCTCCAATTCTTTCTTTTCCCGCACTGTCATCTGTTTTTCTCGCTGCAGCCGCGCTTCCGTATCCAGCTCACGTTGCCGTATGGTCGCCAACTCTCCGCGTATCGTACTAAAAGCGTCAAATTGTCTCTCGAGACGACTCTGTAACTCTTTGTTCTCCGCCTCCTGCTGGTTCAGTCGGTGAAGCTGTTCCTCTGCTTGGCGCTGCATCTCCTCCGCTACGCTTAACTTTTCTTCCAATTCTTTTATCCTGTCATTATCATTGCTTGGCTCATGGTTTTCCGACTCGGTCTTTCGTTCCTGTTGTTGCTGACGCGCTTTGCTGAGCTCAGCCTGCAAGTTGCTAATATCCTCCTCCTTTGCCTTTAATGCTTCGTTTAAGTTGAATTGGGATGTCTGCAGCTCAGAAACCAGCTCTGTCAATGCGGACACTTGCTTTCGTAATTCATTATCTGTCTCATTATGGCGACGCATCTGTCGCTGTGCATCCGCAAGCTCGCGTGATTTTCTATTGAGCTCGTCCTTGATTGGTTCGTTCGTCTTGGTTCCTTGTTCATTGCGTGCATTGGCTGCTTGTTGCAACTCATCCACACGCTGCCTGAGTTGCGAAGCCTCTTCCTGTAGTGTGTTCATCTCGTTTGTCTTCTCCTCCAACTCTTTCTTCCATTTGCTTTCGTCTTTCTCCACGTGCCTGAGTTCGTTGATCTGTTTGTTCATCTCCTCTATTTGCTCCTGCAGCGTTTTCTTTTCGGATTGCTCACGGAGTAATTCTTGTTCAAGACTGGTGTGCTTTTGTTCATACGTCTGCTGATCAGCACTGGATTGCTCCTTCAGCGTTTGATGTTCGTTGTTTATCTTTTCAAACGCTTCGTTTCTATGCGTCAGGTCTTTCTCGAGGGCTGCGATCTTGGATTCTAACAATTCCAAATGCTGTTGTCTTTCATCTCGCTCTTTAACAATCTCACTGTATCGTGTCTCATGCTCCTGCTTAGCGGAGTCTCTCATTGTTTCAGCCTCTTTTCTTGTAGAACGCAACTCCTCTTCCATAGCCTTCATGCGTTCTTGTTCTTTGGTGAGCGTCTCCTTTAACTTGTTCAATGTCTTCTCCGTGTCCTTTTTCTCCTTTTTCGATTTGTTGAACGCGGTCCGCTGATCCTGGAGCTGCTTGTGTGTATCATTATATTTCTTCTCCCACTCATTAAGTAGCTGCTGGTGCTGGTCTGCTGTTGTTTCCGCCATCTTCAAGTGCTTCTCAAGCATTTCGGTTTTCTCTGCAACTGTGCTTTCCAGTGTTTTCATTTCATCCTTCATCTTCTGGATTATCTCCAATTTTGCTTGCGTTTCATTTGTTGCTTCCTGAAGCTTTTTCTCTACCAATGCTGTTTGGGAAGTTGTTGTCTGTTTTTCTTCTTCCAATTGTTCTTTTAGACTATCTACAAGCATCGATGCCTGGTCACGCTCTGTCGTAAGTTGGGCCACCTTAGCCTCGAAACTTTGTTTTTGCACATCCAGCTTGTTTTGATATCTGTCTAGCTCTTGCTGCTGTTTTTTCATCTCGGCTTCTCTCTGTTTGACTTTCTCTGAACCCACATTGGCTTGTTCCAGAGCTTCAGCCAGCTGTTCTTCTGTCCTTGATAAAGCTTCTGACAAAGAAGTCTGAAGCTTGCCAAACTCCGCCTCTCGTGTCTGTATTTTGCTCAATGTCTGGTCAAGCTCTTCCTTCACAGACAGCAACTCCACCTCGATCTTTTTCACTTCATTATTGGCCTGTTCACTTGATTCTTCGTGCAGCATCATTGCAGTATCATACTTCTTCTCCAGCTGCGACTTTTCCTCCATCAATGCAATGAAAAGGTTGTGTTGTTCTTGCGCCTTGGTCGCTTGCGATTCACACTGTTGCTGCAACTCCTCCGCACGTGCCTTCATTTCCGCTATTAGCTTTTCGGTCTTTTGCTTGTAGGCAACAAATGCAGCATCCTTGGCCTCCAAATCACGAACTGCCTTGCTGTGCTGAGATCTTGTCTCATTCAGTTCTTTTACAACTGTTGCATGGTCCGTGTCCTTGCTATTCAGAACTTTTTCTAATTCTCCGCATCTTCTTTTTTCTTCTTCGACACTTTCTTTCAGACTTTTGAGCTCTGCATTCGCACCTTCTAGATCTTTATCCAAGGATGACTTTTCCTGATGGACGCGTTCCAAGGTATCTTTCAGCGTAGAAACCTGAGCTCCCTCATCAGCGATACGTTTTGTCAAGGTATTGACGCTTTCTCTAGTTTCCTCGAGTTCAGTGTTAGCACTAGCCAGTTTCTGAGTGAATTCAGCGTCTTTGGCGTCCAGCTGCTCGGTCAACTTTTTAATTTCTGCTGTCATCTCTTCTACTTGTTTAGCGCTCTTTGTCTTTGCATCTCTCAGATCTTTGGAGAGCTTTCTATTTTTGTCTTGTGCTTCCTCCAGAGTCGCAGTTTTTGCACTGAGATCCGATGCGAGTTTGACATTTTTTTCTTTTAGAGTTTCAAGTTCCTTGATATGCTTGGTTTTGTTTTCGTCGAGATCCGACTTTGTTTGGGAAACATCGTCTAACAGCTGGTTGTTTGTGTTTTTAAGTTCATCCAGCGCCTTTGTCAGTTTGTTGATTTGCGTGTTTCCTGTTTTGATCTCCTTTTTTAGTGCTGCATGCTTTGTTTTCCACTCTTCAACATTTTTGTCTAGATCATTGTTTTCATTACGCAGTTGTGTCAGCTGATCTTCCAATGATTTCTTTTCGGCCGCTGCCTTCTCCAAATCACTGGCAAGTGTCGATTTATCATTTACCATTGTCTCTAGCTGCTTAGCCTGTGCAACTTTCTCTTGTTTGACTGTATCTAGCTCTTTCCTTAATTGATCAACCTTTTCTGTCTCCTTTGCCGTCGCATCTTTTACAGTGTTCAGCATTTGCTCATACTTTGCTTTTTGTTCTTCAGTTTCACGACTGATCTTTTCCACACTCTCTCGCTCTTCTGCAAGATGTTTTTCGAGATTTCTACTTGTCTCTCGTAATTCGTTTAAGGCTGATTCATGGTCCTTGCCCTGCGACAGTGCTTTTGCTTGTTCAGACGCAAGTTGTTCCTTTAACTGTTGAATAAGTGCTGTTGATTCTTCCAACTTTTCCGTCTCTTGTTTCATGGTCAAACGTAGTTGTTGATGTTGCTCTTCATTTTCCTTAATCACGTTCTTTAGCTGCTGATCCAGCTTCTGTTTTAATTCATCTTTTTCCTTTTCGCTGGTTTTTCGAACGGTTTCTAGTTCTTCCCTCAGTTTCGTAAGTAAATTCGACGCATTCTCTTTTTCGTCTGTGATGGATTGAAGCTGCTGAGTTAACGTTTCTACTATTTTCAGATTGTTTTGAACTTCCTCTTTCAATGACTTCGTCTCTGTTTGGAGGGTCTGTTCTGATTCTAATGCACGCTGATGCTTTTCCTGTGCCGTAGCTAATTCTGCCTGCAGTTTTTCAATGTCAGCAGTTCGCTCCAGAATCGTTTTTTCTGAAGCGTTCATCGTTGTGCGCATCGATTCTAACTGCTGTTTGACGGCTTCCAGTTCTTGTTGTAGCTCGTTTACTTTATGTTCTTTCTCTTTGACAGATTGTTTCAAGGTAGCGTTTTCTTCGTCTAGTGCTTTTATGTTCTCGTCCTGACGCTTTCCGCTTTCATCCTGTGTTTCCGGCACAGGAGTGACAGGTTGTTCGTTTTCCTTAACCTGCGTTGGCGGAGACGTTCCGTTGGACACAGCTCTACGTCCGTACAACAGTGTTATCTGATTGTCGCGTGTAAGCGAGAACATTTGTACATACTCATCATTTAACATAGGGGAACCGTCATTTATGGTACTTTCATTTTGCTTAGGAGTTTCTTCCTTCATTTGTTTTGTGGGTGCATCCCCATCCTCATGCTTTTTGCTTTGAAATTTCTTTAGCTGGTTATGGCCAAGGACATAAACAAGTCAGATCGCGTAAATAACTCTGACTGAATTGTACCTTTTTTCTTGCAGCCAAAAGTTTGGCTTTTCGTGTTTCTTCTGTTTCTTGGTCTGCCATAGTAAAAAGAATCGTCGCAGGAACTCGTTATGAACAGTTGATTTTTCCTTTTGTTGAATCTCCACGTAGCAAATCGTCAGTCGGACTATCAACTCGGCAGGTGAGCAATCTTGCTTCCGGTGGCATTCCGTAGTCCGCTCCTTCCAACTGTTGATTATGCAATAAAGCCTATTATGTTTTTTGTTCAACTGAAAACAGAGTTAATCATTTATTAATCTTGTTCTTTGATATGGATCAATTTTTTACAACGCCAAGCTGCCCTAAATTCCTAACGTGTAGGTATCCAAATCGTTTTTCCACATGATAGCGCAATATGCAACATCCAATCTTTTGGGGTTTCGCTCATTCTTCCCTCAGCTGAACTTTTCCGATTTCCAAGTTTGGTAAGTAGGACGCGTCAATGAGATGAAACGTTTGTCTACCAGCAAAAACAAATACAAGATTAGGTTAGCCATCCTGAATGAAATGACTACAACGGGCGCTTTCCACTATTTGGTTCTATATCTCAATACATTAAGATTTGCTATGGTGAATATCATTCTTTCCCCTTCATACTCTTGCTGAACCACCATTTTTCTTTGGCCAAACTGGCACTCATTTAAGATTTTAGTGGAGTTCACTTGCATTTGGCGTTCCTTCCCAATATGCAGTCATTGGTTAATGAATTGGCGGCAAAACGCCACCCTACTTGCGTCCTCTTAGGTCACAGAAGGACCAAAAATTTATTCGAGAAAAATAAAAATTCATTTGATGAAGACAAACCGTAGATCGCATGAGCATAAAGTTTATGGTTTAAGTACAACATTTCTTGTAGATGCAAGGCTTCGCAAATGCATTTGTTGTGGGCACAAAGCTTTCAGTCTTAAGTGCCAGCACGTTTGGTTTACTAATCACTTCACCCTTTTTTGTTTCATAAACCAGCTTCCAGCATTTTGTCCCTTTATTTCGCAATACATGCGTCATACCATCTCACTATACTGATAGCATGATTGTTCTTAGCGGGTCTGTAGTTCGTCTAACTGTGCCTGATACCTTGTCCATACCAAAAACACGTGCTCTTGGTAAGTGATAGTTGATCGCAGATTGCACTATGCACATACTCACAGCTCTGTTCTGGGTACAGTGATACCAATTTGTAATCGCTTTTTGATCGCACCTCTGAGATGTAGCCATTTCTATTCTAGATCTGCTGGTACAGTCGTCTGGCAAAAAATTAGCAATGAATTCCAAAACGATCAATAACGAAAAGTCCCATCTGCAATCATCTACTGCTTTTATTACAGAGATATGTGATCATCACTGGAACGGTCTAGGTCGGATTTGAGGGACGTGAACAGACTGTCCAAGGTGTGCATATTCCTGCTACGTAACACATGATAAACGATACTTAGGTGCACCGCTGTTTTGCTCGCTATGCCCTTTGGCTTTATATTAGACCGGTAGAGTGCAACAATCCTAGTATCTTCGTTAGTCAAATGCATAATATAGTACGTAGATCGAGTAAGAAAAACAACGTTCTATATCGACAGTCAATTTTCGAAGTTCAAACGATCTGAAATTCTTGTCTTTCTTTTTTGTGAAGTCACTGTATTGTAGGAAGCTGTACGGTCCAGAACCAAATGTTCTTGGATAAGGGGCATACTAGATACTGTTTATTGAATTATCTTTTACCCTATACTAAATAAATCTTGCGCCTCTGAAGAGACAAGTTTGCGCTAAAGAAGAATCGAATATGCGGCCATCAGTACATCAATTTTTCGTCTGAAGATTAATCAGCTTACATGAACTTGGTCTTCAGCGGACGCAAAATTTATTCCGGCAGCATAAAAAATAATTCATGGTTAGTAAATGAAAGATACTTTGATGTCTTTTCACTTACCCCCCCCCCGAAGGGGTATTTCCGCCCATCGACGGAGGCCAAAGCCCCACACCTGAAGCGGTGGGGGCGGCGAGAGAGGTTGGGGGTGGCCCTATGGCTTGGGAGCGGCCATTGTAGACAGCGTGCAGAGGACTTGAAGCGATACATCGTCTGGCAATCTATTGCGGAAGATGAACGATACTGAGTGTGTGTGTGTGTGTGTGTGACAACGTTTACGTACTTTGAGTGTGGGCATAAAGCATCAACACGGCCAAGACGGTTCGGAACAGCGGTCATGCAGCCTAAACGGCATACAAAAAAATGAGTGATCCTGGATATGTAATAAAAAGTTGACATCCGTACCGGGGATGTTTGTACCAACAGAGCCAAAAAGAAGTGCTCGCTTTAAGTATGCATCACTTTCCGTTATCTGAGACATCCTTTTTGTGTGAGATAAAAGGAACCTATCTTCAACACACTTTTTGCATGAGACGACGGAATCCTGTTTCTGAGATACCGTTTTTATGAGTCAAAAGAACCCGGTCACTGATTCACCCCTTTGCACGACACGATGATACCCTATCACCGACACGC
The DNA here is from genome assembly GCA_000697055.1 of Saksenaea vasiformis B4078. NCBI lineage: Eukaryota > Fungi > Mucoromycota > Mucoromycetes > Mucorales > Saksenaeaceae > Saksenaea > Saksenaea vasiformis. The sequence continues at coordinate 26,606 of JNDT01002227.1, read as the reverse complement.
CTTTTGTGTGAGATAAAGAACACCGTACTTTTCACACACTCTTTGCATGAAATAAAAAAATTCGATCACTGCTTGATCGTTTCCGCGAGACGATGGTATCCTATCTCGAACACCAGATATCGAGCCCTATCTTTATCACGTCATTTGCACGAGACAATGAATTCCTGTCTCTTCCTTGGATAATGGAAAGCTATCAATGACACAAACGTAACGTGGAAGAGTATGATACGAAAATCACAGCATCGGATAAACGTAAAATACGTGCTCCAAGAGGCAGAGTTTATCTGGAAGTAACGTCAAATATCTTCGAATAGACGCAAATGGGTTATTCAAAATCCAGTAGTTATCTTGTGACGGGCTATTCTATCACTCCTGCATCTAGAAAAGGTTGCACCGATATGCCTGTGTTGCGTCGGCCGGGATGCCAGTCTCGATTCCCCCCAAATCCCAACCTTGCTGATACAACCTATACTACCTCGGTCTCTCTATTGTTTGATCTCCCCGGGGCCTGTATTACCCTTGTTAGTCTCCAAGGATACCGTGAAAGATTATCTCCGTGTATCACTGTTACAGTGTCTTGGTGGTATCTTAAAGAAGCCTAACCCCTTAGCTCCGTTGTCTGCTGCCGCAAATTTTGTGTTTTGAGAACGCTTACGGTGAGAGAGGAAATTCCTGATTCATTGCTTAACACGAATGAAGCTCGTAATTTCATATGACGAATTCTTAACATAACTTTTGCATGTATCCACCCGGAACTCTGATAGGATGCTGCTGTGCCCACGATGTTTGAAGCCATTTTCTGTTAAGCCAGCGTTACTATACCTGTGACTCGAGTACCTTCTGCGACTGGAGACGCTGCGCATTTTAGTCCTAAATGCAAGGGTTGTTAATGTTGCAAACTTTGCCTATCCTTCTTTTCTTTTCTTTTCCTTTTTTGTAAAAATCAGAGAGTATTTTCTTCAAAGTCAGTCTAAATTTCTTACGTAGAAGAATTCATACACGGAGTTCCTTTGCTGGTTTTTAATGTCTCAGGGGCAGGCAACCACTAACAGTGCCTGTGCCTGTCATGAGAAGGTACTCTTGTTATGACTGAGTTGATTGTGCGACCTGAAGATAGCTATAAGAAAAGCAAGGGCAGGCTTGACAGATATAGATCATGTAGTATTGTTTTAGCAAAAATAAACAAATGACTTTAGAGGTAAGACAATAGCAACGGGAATTGTGATAGGGACGAGAGATAGTTCATTGTGGACCAACGCCAAACAATTTCAGACGGCGCTAATCCGCATGCAAAAGACTCACAGTTTGGCGCAGACGCGGAGCAGTCCTTTTATGAACAACGACTTGCTTCCCTCCAAGATTGATGTGCCATCCATGTCATCACTCGTCGAACCCACAGGCAAGGACGATCACTCTGCGTCGGCCGTTCAGACCATCTCTGGTAGGTCGATGTCTGGCGGTCATCGGCTCCTCTGTGCTCTGACCTTTGCCTGTTTTTCCTTTTCAAAGGCCGTGCCCTCAACGCAGAAGTACTGCCGAAACGAACATGGAGCGGTTACAGTCTTGTCAATTTCACTACAAAGGGATCCGACCCCAGCATCGGTCACCAGCGCTTAATACGTTCGCCGAAAATTCGACCAAAACCAAACAGCAACGGTGCATCGATACTTTCGAGACATGTTACAAAAAGGAATCTCACAGAGTCAACAAGGTTTGCAGCAGATGGCAATTCTCCTACATCCGAATCGACAGAGCCAAACGATCAGCGAGGGTTGCACGACTTCCCTTCTTTGATACCTACCAACCACAATAGCAAGGAAGATAACCGTGCCCCTGTTAACGTGAGCAGAACCGATGTGGATGATTTAATCACAATGGTGGAGGCCCATAAACTTTCCGATGATCCATCCAATCATGGAAAATATGATCTTCAACCGTGTCGCATTCCTACATCGTTCAATTTCAGTTTTGGCGATAGAAGCAAGAGTCATCCCTCCAGTAACAACACATCCGAATCACCTCTCATGATACCCGCATCCTCCTCCTCCTCCTCCTCCTCTGGAAACAATACACAGACGTTACCAAGTTTCATTCCCTCTTCCGATTTTCAGTTCTCGTTTTCTGCGAATTTAACCAATGATACTGTTGATATTACAAAACATCATACCCCTCGCGTTACGCCGCAACCACGACGCCATTCTGCCACACATACTCAACATTCCGCAAGACGATTGCAGAGACGAGTATCTGACGTACCCCATCCACTTTCTCAAACAGCATATGCAGTACCAGTGGCGCTTGAAAATCATTCACAACAACAGTCCGCTGATACACAGCAGGAGCAACAACAGCGGGAAAATGATAGCACATCAGACAATCATCATCGGCTAGAACTACCAGAGAAGGTTGATCCTGCTACACGTTTAACTGGCGCATCATACCCGGAATCGAAACCCATTCATATGCAGCATCGAAAAATATTACCTTTACCCACGCCACGATGGAAACGAAAAGGCATGTCTGGAGCTAAGCGGTCAGGGATACCCGAAATTGCTACATCAGCAACGACAACGACACCACTGAAAGATCAACAGGAACAAGGGCAACAGCAACAAAGCTTATTTGAAGGAAGTCAGGCAACACAGCAGCAACAACAACAACAACACATGTCAGCGTTGGGTTGGCAATTTGCTCCAGAAGCAAATGATCTGGTGTTAGGCTATATTCCTGAAAATGCAGAAACGGACATGTGGAACAAACTGATGATAGCTGAACCTGACAGCGGTCAATTTAGTCTACTTGGAACAAAGGGGGAGTTAGTACACCACGAGCCGATCAAAGGAGATCTAAGTGATGCGAATTACAGAGATAATGCAAAGAAAGCCAAGCGATCAGTGGCAAACCATTCAAGCGCTGGCATGACAGATCACGAGGAAAGGAAAGGAACTTCAAGGAGAAAAGACAGAAAATGGAGGAATGGTATGGATGATAAATCAGTATCGATCGCGCCACCTTCATCTTCAGCGTCAACAGGTTCACGTATTCCCGAAGGAACGTTTGACTTTTCGATGGATCCGCACACGGAAGAGAAATGGAAACGACTTCCTAAATTCGAAGATTTACCACGATCCACACAATCTCTGGGGCTGTCCAATGTACTTCGACGGACTGCACCAGGAACGCCTTCCTGCCCACCTCTAACTTCACCTACACTTGTGGTCAACTCAGCAGACGACCACTCACGCATGGATATGGTAATGAACGTGGTGCAGGAGGGGCCAGGAAAGCTTTCAGCTACCAAATCAACGAGCTCAACGACGGCAAAGACAAAGCGAGCACCCAATGCACATAAAAAGAAAAAGGGTAAGCCTGCGATGGCAGAGAGACAGGAAGAGGAATCAGAGCAGGTAAAACGTTCGGTGGCGACGGCAAAACCAACACAAGTTACTGCAACACCTGTTGCAAGTACAACGAAAAAAGGGAAAAAGGCCAACCGGAAGAAAAAAGAAGAAGAACAGAACACGATACCAGTAAATTTACTATCATCTGATATATCCCTTCTTCAAAGTGCAGATCCGGATGACTGGATTTGTTTGTTTTGCCAGTATGAAATATTTTGTAATGGGTTCGAGGCAGCACGGCGTAAAGGTGGTTACCATCGACGAAGGCGGGATCGACAGCGACGGTTAAAAGAAGTAGAAACTCGACGTGTGCCAGAGACAGGATCTTTTGTGGCGAGTGATTCAGAGGACGAACGTTCTCGTATACCTGGTGAAGATCAGATAGCAGATCGTCAACATCGCTCTCTACGACGAGGTAACCAGGCGACATAAGTTATTACACAGCATAATATCGTTCTTTTTCTTTTCCAAACCCTTTCGACTGTATTAATTGATGATCTTTGTTGTTTTTTTCCTTAAAAAAAAACAAAAGAATACGATGTACATTTTCTTTTTCTATATACTTGGATTTTTAGAGTGTCGCAAAACAAAGCAGTGCTTTTGCAAAATACACGCTTTTTCCGAAATCAAAGTCGCATTCGCTGATGTTACGGTCGCAGGTCGACTTACTTTGCTCCAGTAGCTTAACATTTATTTCCGAGGGCATCATCGTTTCCATTACACCGGCGCGAGAGGATTAAGCTTTTTACCAAAACGCATTATCCTTTCTGCTTGAGTCAATTTCTATGGTCGAATGGTTTAACATGATATCTAGCAAAGCCAGCTTTTTGGGGTGAGGAGGTTACTATTATTCTTTCTAGGCAGCACGCAACGCATCCCGCTTGCTGTTCCTTGAGACAAGCGTCTAAAGATAGAGTGCTAGGAACGATGGGAACTGAAAACCACCAAGTCCAATATTCATGTCTTTTCATTTATCGTTTAGCCTGCATGACCTCTGTCCCGAACCATCCTAGCTGCGGTGTAACCCCTTGTTCGCCATCAGGTGAGCAATTGTTGTCGCCAATTTCTATACTAATGACCGCGTATTCAATTTATCTCTTAGTGGAGACTTGACCTTACGTGGGATGCAAAATTTATCTAGAGCAGCGTATGAAATCCTCCAATGAACGGTAATACTACAAACGCGTTATATCTACAATTTTTAGGCTGTCTCATTTGTTCTAACTACAGCTTATTTCATGTTCAATCTCCAAAATGATACCGTCAGGTTCGTCATGCATTACGAAAAGATAATTGAGCAACGATGACATCAGATAACATTTCCCAGTATGGCGAAACAGTATGCAACAACTGTCATCTTACTTTGGCAAGGAGATAAATAACTCCGCTAAATCAGTGTATCCTATTGCTAGCTTGGTATGGCATTGGTTTGGGAAGTCCTGAAGGATTCCGCCAGTTTCAATCATCTCTTCATTGAAACAGCAACCCCAGGCTTGGGAGGATTTTGTGACACGTGGGGTCCTCGTGACTCCGAATCAGATATCTTTTTTTTAATTCGCCGCCGTCACACCAATCAGGGCAAACTTCTTTTTCTTCTCTTTTTGTTTTCTTCAATCATTCAATGGATAGCAGTCCATGGAGTGGCTATCCAGACGTGTAAGCAATATATACTCTTGCGCAAATACCTGTAAAGAACCAGAAACATGTTTGCCACCGATATCCTGCGAGCCTCTACCTACAATAGTTCCCGTTCAATGTCAAGGTTGCGCTAAACCTTGTGCTGCTCATCCTCTTGTTCCTTCTCACCTCAAGATTGACCAGTCGAGACCTCTCCATAACACTGTGCCTCCTTATTCAATCCATCTCATTATCCTCACTGGAAAAACTGACTGGGCTCCGCATATTGAGGACGAAGGTCTTGCTTCCGCTTTGATCCGTGCCATCGATGAACGCAAGAACCATGCTGACGCCCGATCTGACGGCGATATATTTCATCCTGTGAACGACGAGAAAGATACATCCTGTCGGCGTATTGTAGTGACCAATGCCTCTTTGCCGTCGACGCTAACAACACAACGTGGAGGTCAGGATGTATTGCTGATGCCAGATAACGTGCTCATCGCCAACGTAACACCACGGCGTGCGAATCAACTCCTGGATTTTGTTTTTGGCAAACCCTGTCATTTTATTACTCGTCCGCTTCCCTTTCGAAGTCTTGTTTTGATCTGTGGTCATGGTAACAAGGATCGACGATGTGGGACAGTAGGACCCATGTTACGAAAAGTCATGGAACAATCCCTTCAAGATGCTAATGTCCATGATGCTCAAGTGGCGCTTGTCAGTCATTTAGGAGGTAAGATCAGGCTTTGCATTGAACACAGTACGTGGGTTTTTAAAGCAGCATGTAGGTCATGCGTTTGCTGGGAATGTTGTTGTATATACCCATTACGGTCAACGTGCTGTCTGGTATGGCCGCGTGACGCCGTGTTTCTGCGACGACGTTGTCAGTCAAACCATTGAACAAGACAAAGTGATCGAGGATTTGGTCCGTGGTGTTTTTGAAGCTGGCCGTAGTAGAAGACTTGTCTGTTCATCAGCTTCTTTGGAGTGGTGATGTTATGCAATAAATGTGGGAGAGAACGTCTATCTCGAGTGATGTGTATGTGTAACATAATGATGAAAAACCTATCAGCAGATACAAACTTCCTCATGCCAAGGCCCAAACGGTATTCGCCGCCAGAAGAACAAGTGAGGAACACATTCGTAACTGGGTGAAACAGAAATTAAATTTGGCTGTGGGCAAACGCCAGCAGAACTTCTTGCGGACTTGAGTCGGAACTTTTGTGCTTATCAGATCATTTCCTTTTTTTTTCTTTCCCTGGGTCGGGAACCCGGTCAAGCGATTCCGAGATGAATTTCCCACACAACATTTCTAGTACATTCGAGCAACAATAAAAAAAAAAGAAGAAAAAACAAACACCAATCTGTTTTTAAGGATTATTTTATGCTGAGAACGGGTGCTAAAGGAATACAGGGTGAATATCTGAGTACGAGTACGCTGGTACATACATCCTTTCCGGAAAGTAAATTCGCCTGTGGTCGAAAATAAATGTTCCCAATGGCGAGAACAAAATTCATGCCGTACGAAGAATATATCCGTAATAGTAGCCTTGGCATCCATGGATATAGAGTATCCTAATTGCCCAGCTTCTTTTTGTTTTCTTTTTTGCAGTACACACAGAACTACATCATAATGAACATTCAGTTCTTTTATGAAAATGGGAAAGTTCTGTTATCGACGAATATGGCAGGCCTGAATCAATGGATCACATTATTGATGAAGAGCAGTTTTGTCTTGAAACATTGAGCTCTCATACGCAATATTTAGCTTAACTGCCTCTGAAGAACAAGAAAATGATAGAGGCAATGCTAATGGAAAAGTAAACAAGGTATGGTAGCGAGGTTATTATGAGAGAAACATCAATGAAGCGAAATTATACAAGCTATTCTGATCAGGACAAAATGAGGTTCTTTAGGCTACTGTTTGAGAAGTGTTGAGTGCCGCTGCTGCTGCAAAACTGCTTTGGATTTACGTTGGTACAGCACAGAAATGGGCTGAACAAGTACAAGAGGGATTCTAATAATATCTGACAAACGGAGAAAGACTGGTCGCCCACGCATTCTCAATGAGGTGCACAAAAAAGTTGTTCCTGAGTGACATTGATGAAAATTCTTCAGTCGTCTTGGAGGGCATGATGAAGCACCTAAGACAAGTATTTACAATTAAAAGTATCCAAAACTACTTTGTTTGGTTTTATAAAAAAGCATTGCAACCTGTCACGCAAAAAAGCTCGATTTCATCCCGTAGACCGAAACAGCGAGGAAAAGATTCAAGAGTGCCTGGATCGGATTCGTCAATGGGAAACAACAGACATGGATTTTACGACTAACTGGGCGTTTCTTGATGAATCTGCATTTCATATTAATTTGAAACGTAGTATGGAATGGTCAAAGAGAGGCTCCCTGGCGGCCCAAAACATGAGCAAAAACAACAACAATTTTAGGCGCGATTTCTGCTGATTAAATGCAGCTTCAGGCTTCCTCACCCTCCACCCAATAAAAAGAGAAAATGAGGAGAAGTCGTTGAGCGTGTGAGCAAAGGGACAGTTACAGAACACTGTGTTAGTTTTTCTAAAAGCCACGATGGATGAACTGGACCAATATCCGCATATGAAAGGCCGTTACCTCGTGATGGACAATTCTCTAATCCGTACATCAGTTGATATAGCTAAGTATGTAGAACCTCGCGGCTACAGCTGCATCTATTTGTCGTCTTATTCTCCTGAGCTCAATCCAATTGAACAGTTTTGCTCAGTGGTTAAAAAGTAAAGTAAAAATGTAACAAGTTCCTATAAGCAGAGACTCTGATGACAAGAATCAGTGAAGCTTCTAATAGCTTGAAGCTGAGCGACTTTAAGAGTTTTACCCGGCATTCTCACAATTGTTTGGAAAATTGTCGTAACAGAAAGCAACGTTGACAAGCGGAAGTGTTTTTTCTAAAAAAAAATGCTGATGAGTGTGATAAGAGGAAAAAAGCACGTCATATTTTTGATATAAAATATAACACAAGGTAGCCATGTCATGATAAGACTAGGCATAATTACAGATAAAGATCGGAAGAATCAATAGTGCAACCTTTGCAAGGTACCAGGAAATTTAACACAGAAATGGCGGCCATCATCAAATCAGCAGCATAAGCAGGGATTTAATTACCATGTCATAACGCTGCAATTGCAGCCATACAAGACTAAAGGTTTTGGACAAAACTACAATTTCACTCGGGGCGCCAACTGGGCATTTAGACACACAGGCATACTATGGGCTCGCGGGAAAACATCGCCAGCCCATGGATTCCCTTGTCATGGATGACATTCCATGAAATTAGAATAATAAAAAGCTACAATAAAAACATATGAACAATCATCAAAGTTGTAAATTTACTGCTACGCAAGTGGCAGCCGTACAAGGCTAACTGCATTGTAGAAAGTTGCAATCTCACTCGGGGCGCCAACTGGGCATTTAAGCACACAGGCATACTATGGGCTCGCGGGAAAACATCGCCAGCCCATGGATTCCCTAGTCTTTCAAACAACAGATGATCACAAAGAAAGGAAAAAGTTCCCAAACAACAGACGTCTCACAATGCTGAAAAACGAGCCACGACCCCCTTCATCTTATTGGCTCACCTCACCGATCTCTTACACTCTTTCTCTCTCTCTGTGTGTGCAGAAATGCCCAAGCGAAAGTTTGATGGCGAAGCTGGTAATGGTGATGGGAGAGTTTGCGATCAAACAATTTAACGATCTATTTATTTCTTACCATCAATTAATGTAGAACTGGACGATTTTACTCTAAAAAACGCAGACCACATTCAATTCCTTTATTGCTCAACATCTAAAAGATTTGTCAAAATGGTCAACCGGCCTCATGGCGGATGTCCAGAAGTTTCACATATAAAATTGTTTCCGAATCAGAGGACGACGAATAAATATGCAACATCTGAGCGGCCACCGATGCTCTAAGAAATGTGATTGATTGAAATGATCGCCGCTGTACGATAGCACAAACGCTTCCAAAGAGGACGCACTCATTTTATTGAGAAGGGGTCGTTTGAAAGAGATGACACGTGATGTGCGAACACGCAGCATTGACTAAACTTTCGGACGTTCCGATGAGACACGACCATCCTCCTAAGCTAAATACTGCGTATGAGAGCTCAATGTTTCAAGACAAAACTGCTCTTCATCAATAATGTGATCCATTGATTCAGGCCTGCCATATTCGTCGATAACAGAACTTTCCCATTTTCATAAAAGAACTGAATGTTCATTATGATGTAGTTCTGTGTGTACTGCAAAAAAGAAAACAAAAAGAAGCTGGGCAATTAGGATACTCTATATCCATGGATGCCAAGGCTACTATTACGGATATATTCTTCGTACGGCATGAATTTTGTTCTCGCCATTGGGAACATTTATTTTCGACCACAGGCAAATTTACTTTCCAGAGAGGGTATGCAGCACGGTAGAAAAGGAGATGTATGTATACGGATATTCTTTGCTCTTTCGAGATGACAAGCTGATTTTTCTTTAGTTGACCTTGTGCTAGTGACCAGTTCCATTTCTGATTGGGGCAGTTTTTCTTTAATTTCACCGCCGAGCCAAAACCAATTTCTTTACACCTTCCTGTTAAATCTCTTCTACACTGGATCGTGAAACAAGTCAAACGTACGGACCAGGCGGCGTCTTTGCCGTTCCTACTCTAAAACCACCGCAAACATTTAAACAATGTACAGAATGTGGAGCAACGTTCAATTTCCTGTGCAAGAAGTACAATTGCCGAAATTGCGGTAAGCCATGGTCTTCTGTTCTCATGAACAACCGAAGTAATGTGAAATAATGGCATACAAACCGAACAGGTTACGTTGTATGTTCTAATTGTTCCGACCATCAACGTTCGTTACCGAAATTTGGTTACAACAGGTAGACAACATGAACAAAAAAAGAAGGCTCTCGTGTTGACTGACAAGCTTATTTACTCCTACTCCTATTCTCCTAATTCATTCAGTCCCGTACGCTGCTGTGATACTTGTAACCGTCTGATTCAAATGCAACAAATGGGCTCAGCAGATTTGTCAGCCATGCCGGCAAGGCAACTAAAACAGTATATCAATGCTTATAACCTACCTGCGAAAAATGCAATCGAGAAAGACGGTAAGTATCCGATTTAACTTGACTATGAATATTCACTTTGTTGCCTTAGATCTTATTCGGATCATCTTTAATACACGTCCTATATCCAACGAAAGCGAACTTTATTATCGACGTAATCGTCCTAACTATTCTCGGCGGGTTCAGGAACAAGCGTCTTCCGAAGAGTCCGAAGATCGCTCTTTCTCTTTGGGAAACTTTCTCAGTGACATATTCGGAGGAAACCAGCGGACTAGTCTATTTGATACCAATATATCAGAACAGTCGTCACCGCGGCCAGCGCGACCTCGACCTCAACCATCACAACAACAACCACAGCCATCTACACCACCGCAACGACAGCAATCCCAGCAACAACAGAACCACCACCACCAGCAATATCCTCAGTACCAGCAACCATATTATCATCAGACATATCCGCAGTCTTATCCATACCAACAACCGCCGCAGCCCCAACGCTGGCAGCAGCATGCTTCTCACCAGCAACGACCACCACGTCCACAGACAGCGGCTCCACCACATCCTCCATCGATGCCAAGAAATCAGTCGCGTTCTGAGCCTGCTTCACACCAGTCGTCACCGGAACAACATAATGCAGACACTCGATCGCTGGACGATCTTATTAAATACAACATCGATCCCGCGTCCCTTTCCATACGGAATCTTAAAGCGATTCTTCGTGCAAACTTCGTTGAACAGTCCCATGTGATTGAAAAATCAGAGCTCGTTAATCGTGTTCAGTGTCTTAAAGAGGAACGCCAAGTGGAACTTCGAGCGAAGGACAGTAATGTGGAAGTGCCAGAGGAGTCACAATGCCGAATCTGCTGTGATGCACAACAAAATTGTGTGTTCCTTGATTGTGGACATATGGTGACATGCATGGATTGTGGTAAAAAGGTAAAAACATGAGGAAAAAGAGAGTTGGAAGATGGCTTATTGAGCAATCTATTAGTTGGTTGGGACAAATAACCAGTGTCCAATTTGCCGAGAACCTATCCTGAAACTTGTACATGTGTTCAGATCTTAGAGCTTCTCCCTCATATGTATAAAATCATAGGTGTTGCATGCGTGGATAGAAACATTCGTTGATTTGTCGATTCTTTTCTATGTCTGTCAGTTAAACAGCTGGCAAAATACAACTGAAATGGAAACATAACGGTGCGTGGCATGATGTTATTTTATATCAATGATGTGCTATCATCCATAATCGCTCCTACAATATGTATAGTGTGGATTCCATGTAGTGATGAGATAGCCAAGCTTAGCAGTTATGCATCAGAGCTTGTCTTCCCACAGTGCTCAGCCCAATATTTCTGTGGAGTAAATTGTTAAAAGATCGTCCATGGTCTTGAGACCATTTATGACCAACAGCGGAACAGACATGAGTGAAAAAAGCAGAGGTTCCTGCAGCAGCGATGGTAATTTGAAGTCATTGGACCTGGCTCCTGTACTTCGGCCGTTTATCATAAAGGATGAAAGTATAGTGTCATCTGGATAAGAACTGTATTCTTCTTATCACAAGGGAAGAATCCAATTTCTACAAATGCATCCGAGAAGTTTAACTGCAGCAAACAAGGATAAAGTTAATTCGCTTGCTCTTTAGGTTCATCGTCTATTTTCCTTTCATCCTTCTACTACACTTTTCCCTGCGTTAACTCTTCGAGGTATTTTTGGCCGTATGAGTGTCTGTACCTATTGTACATCCGTCATTTGAAGTTTGAACTGTTAGGTAGGTATATGTGTGTTGTTTAAGTCCTGCAACCAGCTGGTTTGTTTAGGTTGACTCTTCTGTCTTCGGGTTTGAAATAGTGAGTCAATTTTCGATCTGGCCGAGATTGCACAATGGATGGTTCCCATGTCAGTCAACTTACCTATTTCACCGATACCAAGATAAAGATGACGAGCAAATGTCATTTCTTTTTTCCTTTTATCTTCTTAAATGACTTATCAAGTAAGGGCACTGTTGGAACGCAGCACTCGCAGTTGATTTACGTTGTGCATTTCGTGTGGGGCATTTATGGTAGTAAAATACCATAGGTAATAGTAGTTTCTTTTGCTTGTGTATGTCTTGAAGGAAAGCTAAAGAAAAAGACCTACCAAAACAGAGACCCCTACTGTGAAGGTGTTTCTCTAGGTATTTATTCTCATATGGAGGGCGGGAAGGAAAAAGTCAAAGGTCGGGATTTAAGGGGGTGATAACGAAAAGGGAGGCATAGCAAGACAGGGTTGGGCAGGACGAGAAAAGAAAAGCGGGGTGAATTTAGAAAGGGGAAGTCTGTTCCTCGAAAGTATTCTTTTTGGACGACAAAGCTGTACAAAGCAGCTTAAACGCTCTTTTTCTCTTTCTACTTTTCTCTCATCTTTTTTTTTGATTGTTCTATATTTGAATATGATACGCTTTTCATCAATTGCTGCTATTCTTTTGGCTCTTTCTCTTCCTATTTCTGCTCAGGTGCAAGCGATTAGTGAGGAGTTCAATGTTACTTCGCCTTTGCAAAGCGGCATTTACGTTGCTGGCCAGAAACTCCCTGTAACATATGTCCTATTAAGGGATTCATCTAGTAAGTTCTTTGTCAGTCAACATTGCAGATCTTAAAAAAGAGAACAGGTCTACGCCTTAATATCTATTTGGTCCCCATCAGCCTCAATTACCCCACAGCGGTCATTGCCCAGACTGCCGACGTCTCTGAGGACCCATCCAACACAGTGGCCATTCATAATCAGACTTACTGGCAACATTCGTATAATTATGATATTCCCCCAATTGCGCCCAGCGGATCCTACAAGGTAAGTAAAGACGTACTGTAAAAGGGGAAAGGTGTTTATCCGTCGAATTTTGCTTTTGTGTTCTGCGCAACCAGGTCGTCTTCCAGTCTGTTAACACGCATACAAATACATCTGTGGATATTACCATTCGTCCCTATGTGTCTCCAATTCCGGCTGCCCCTTCACAGACGATCGATGCATCTGCCTCTCCATCATCCGGTGCCAAATACAACGTTGCACCATCTGACAAGCCGGGAAATAACGCTGCGAGTGCGAGTGTTGGCGTTACCATGATAGTCATCCTTGTTTCCACCTGTGCCTTCTTCGCGGCTTTTTAATTACAGAGATAAACATAGTTCGAGAACATCGTTCTACAGTTTGTAGTAGTAGTTTTAATCGTCATTCAAATAATAGCCATTAACGAAACATAAAAAACAAGAAGAGAAATAAACTGTGCGGATCAGAGCGGTTCATAGCAAATATATATACATATATATCTTACTGTCCTTGGTTCTTGGTATGTATGGAGTACTGACGTGCTGGCGCCAGAGGACTACTGGAACTTTATGATACAGTCATCCTTGTAATTATCCAAAATGTCTTTTTCCGTGTGGAACACAGGTTGAATACCTGGAAATAAGAGCGTTCTTATTATCTTTCTAGAACAGCCAGGTAACCACCTCCTCCGTGCCGATAGTTAACTGGTTATTGAAGCAGAATCCTAATGGATTGAACTTGTCTGTTTAGAATGTTTGCGGTCATCTGCAAACGATCTTAATGCGGAGCAGATTCTCATGCGCGATCTACAAACTAAGAACTCTCTGATATACCATCCACTGTTGTCGGACATATAGCAATTTGATAAAGCTAACTCAATGAAATGGATGGCCCTTACAACCCGAAACATGAAGTTTAGACGCCTTCCCCATATGTATCGGCCCTATTCTCTCAGTTACAACTTGTTGCTTAAGCAGCACTATCCGCATTTCAGGAAGCATCACTTTACACAGTGCAAGGATTTGGTATTGAGAATTGGGTTTCGGTTTTATTTCTGGCATGCATCACAGAACTTGGCAAGTTCGATATCTCTCAAAGACAGGCCTTGACAGTCATGCGTGGATAAAGTCACCTCCACTCGGTTGTATACCTTTATCATACGTTGTTGTTACTACTTGCTCCAGTTCATGTACACGGTATAACTTACGTTGAACCATTCGGGATGATGGTCCATTTTATCGGCCTTTAATGCTACACGAGTCATAAAACCAAACGCCTCGTTGAAGTCTGCGAACTGGTATTTCTTGATGATGGCATCTCTATTCTCCACCAAAGACCATCCGGATGATAACAATGGTTGGAGCTGTGTCTGACGCTGGGAATCGGTTAAAGTAGACATGAAATGTTTTTGTGACAAAAGACGAGCTCGAAGAGAAAAAAGCGGAAGGTTAAGCATTTAAAGCACCCCGCAAAAAAGAAAAAGGGTGGGAATTTTTCTGTTCGCTGGGAAATTTTTGGAGCACCGATGCCAAGCCACCTACTGCGATCATCCAGCATGATTTTCTGGTCGGAGTCATGAATACTTGGACTTTGGCAATAAAGAAGGAGTTGTGATATGCATCCCAGAGAAGCAAACAGTCGTTGAGCGGAAAGATGCGCTTCCGAGATTTTGATGGGACTTACAGGCAGCTGACTGGCTAACTCTCTTCAGCAGGCAACTAAGTGAACTTTAAGTTTTTGACGCGATAAAGCAGCGAGCGACAATCCAAATCCCAGAATAGGGGAATAAACGTCGTGACGTCCAGGTAAAACAGGAGAATCTGAAGCGTTGCTAGAATCTGGATTGCAATTCCTGGAAGAAATCATTCATCTGTCAAGAATCCCCGGATCCGTTGTGCGAAGAAAGGCAGTAATTCTCTTCCGGTGTCAGGCCCTTTCAATCGCTGTCTGGATGTAAGCGACCTAGATTCGGAGTCATACACATACGGGTGGTACCTCTCAAGCTGGATCACGGAAGTTACGAGGAGGGCAAACCTTTGACAGTAATTTAAAAGACCGAACTCACCATCTCGATAGTTGGTGTACTGAGAAATGTAAACCTGGTAAACAACTACGCCCGCACTACATGCACGTTCACGAGTCTTTGTGGCAGTGGAAGAGATAACGACACAGGCTTCAGAACGAGTACTCGGAATTACCGATTGCTGGTTTTATTCTTCTCCTTCAAGCTCTAGTAGATTTCTTTCCTTTTTTCTTTTTTTTTTACACTCTAAGATAAATAGACATAATACAATTGATAATACAGGGCTCCTTGCATTTTTTTCAAAGAATCTATACGCTTCTCTAGGACTTGTGTTGATGTGAAAAGCAGTTTTACCTAATTTCGGCATTTAAATGAGCTGCTTCCGGTGCAGAATTCGTTTGCAGTTGACGCAGGGTAATGCACTATTTAGGCAAGACCGCACAGAGTGATATATATAGATAGCGTATCCATCTCTCATCACAACGATTAAGTACTGAAGTCGTGATCAATCCCGAAAAGAAAAAAATCGAATCATGCAAATCTCCACTTGAAAGAGAATTCCTGGTCTTTATGTCTTTGAGTCGTTTTTCTCTGATACTAATTCAATGCCCGGTTTGGTCTTCTTGTCTGGTTTAGTGCTAGAGGTTGGTATTATGATTTCGTCATCGGAAGCTTCCTCGCTACTTGATGCGTCTCCTTTCTTTTCCTCAAAGACCCCCAAACCGAGGTTCTAATTGCTGTCAGATAACGGTCTCACCCTACAGCAATTTCCTTACCATTTCGATATACTGATCTTCGTCTTCTTTTACATTCTCAATATCTAATTCGGCTTGATCTCGTTTTTCCAGGTCATCATTAGCGGCTTGTAACTTGGGCAGAAAGGCCTGTACCCGGGATAAAACTACAGCAGGTGAGGCATTGCTTCTTTCATTTCCAACAAAGTATGTCTACATACTGTCATTATTCATTGGCGGCATTTTGAAAGTCTTTCGTTCTTCGGGTGGTGGTATGAAAGGTATTTGATCTGCATGCTTTTTCTCCTTCTTGTCAGCTAGTAACTTGGCTACACAAGATCGCATCAATGGCGGCATGAACAGAAGGCACTTATTTACCTATTGTTTCTTCTCGTCCAGGAATATGAAGCAGATCTGAAGAATGTGTTGGACTGGAATCTGACATTATGAAGTAAGAGTACAAGAAAGGATTTCCCTTCAGACTCTTAAACAGTCCTCTTGAACACCGCAATCCTCGATGTGACTTCTGGACTCTGGTCAAACCAGAAAATCGTTTGTTGCATGAAAAAATTCAATACGCTATAGAGGAGGACATAGCAATAGAATATCGGTGTTTCCCTTCCTACGGGAAAATTACGCTTGGTTTTCCTCCAGGTACAATGGAATAGTCTTAGGTCAATAATTCATAATGGGTTAACCCACCACTAGTAGATCCTCTTTCTTAGGAGCCACACCAAGTTTCCCGGCTCGGAATCAATAAGAGTTTAGAGTAGCTTCAGTGGATGCGCGGTTGTGCAAGCTATGTCTCCTAAGTAATCTGCTAGTAGATTGCATAGTTTGATATTCCTGATGCTATTGATTGAACAAGTTTTTACGCTAATCTGTATAAATTTTGCGTCCATGAGGAGCCACTTTTACGCTAAGAAAGGATCAAATATGCGTTCGTTAAGATTGAGTTGTCGTCGACGCAAAGTATATTTGGATGACGCAAATGTTTATTCAAATTCCTAATATTCTACTTTTTTTAGGACATCGACTCCGTTGACATCATCACCGTTGACAAGGAGGCACATTCTTCTATTATTATAAGATACAATTATGGGTAGGTTTTACCACCGAAAGGTCAGCCCCTCGGATCTAGAAGTATCGCTTAAGATAGCCTAGCTTGTATTGTGTAGAATCGTCTAATGTGGTTTTTCATGAGTGCCTCTTTTGATTGTAGTTAACACCTAAAATGGCTTACCTCCATCTTTTATGGCACTATTGGCGTTAATACGGTCTTCTTCGGGTTCGTCAAGCCCAAATGATCGTATCGGCATCGTCAATAAAAATGTGGTAGATGCGACGCAGACCGCAAAAATAGATATAACTTTTTGAACTTGGCCAAAGGCCGTAACTACGCCATGATACTGCTCCTCAGGAAGATTGATGGCGTACTCGATGCTTTGTACAATCTTTTGGTAGTCGTAGTTTCCCGGGACATATTTCTCCATCTGGCTCGGAAGCATAGAATTCCAAATAGCACCAGCAATAGTAGATCCAAGAGCAGATCCTAGAGATCTGCCCATATGGTATACCGCAGTAACAATCGAGAGATCTAGAGAGACATGAATAAACGAGCGCTTCAGAGGTTAACTGCTGTTTTTATCTGCGTACCATTGTGAGGGACGGAGCTTTGCACAGCCACCATGAGTGGAACTTCTAGCATGCCCGCGCCGATACCTGCAATTGTTTGTGAAATAACTACGAAGAAATCTGACGAAGTCGGCAGTCTTGCTGGGATCATTAGGCCAACACCAACCAGTACCAGTGATGTACCAGCCCAGACACATGGCCTCCACACGCGTGTGCGTTTCATCAGGTAGCCTACAATGGGCATGACCAGAAAATTTGCGATACCATATCCTCTTTCTAGATACACAGCCTTTGTCGGACTTGCTTTTCGTGATACTTGAAGGTATGTCAGAAAGAATTGCCAATTGGCTGTGGAGATCATATAAATAGTGGTCTTCGCCAAAGTGCCCCAGATGGGTGTCCGTGATGTCCAGCCTGTAGCAGGTATAACTGGTTTTACTGCATATTTCCATTCCCAGAAGCCAAATAAGACCCAAGAGACCACGCCACATACAAGGGTGGTAATGGTGGTAGCTATAAGAGAGATGATTAGACTCCGGGAAGGACAGGAAGAATATGAACGTACGGCTTCCCCATCCGCCCCATCGTGTGTTTCCCAGTACCAACGGTAAGAGAATCAAGCAAAGGCCGGCAACCAGTAAAAGGGTACCAATCAGATCCACTTCGTTGATGACCCACAGCGCTCTATGAAGAAAAGGCTTCTTTTCTTCTTCTTTGTCCGTCTCCCGTTCAGATCTCATGATTCGTCGTACCTTGAAATCGATATTCCAAAGACTGACAAGAAGAGGAGTGCCTGTGGCAAACAGGAGTATTGGCGTGATCCCATAGCCCCAACGCCACTGTCCACTGCTTAATAGTGCACCTGCCACAATGGGTGCAACAAACATGCTGATGACGGCTGGAACATTGTATAAAGCCTGCATGAGACCTCTGTTAATGACAGTGGTCATGTCTGTAAGTCCAGGTGAGGGTAATATACTATAATTCAGAGAAAGCCCAACATACCTCCAATAAAAATAGGTGCCATAATTGTACAACCAGAATTTCCTACAGCATATATGACTCGACCGCCCTGCCATACCAAGACAAAAACAATTAGGCTGCTTATAACTTGCTCGCAACGAGAAAGTTACCACAAGCGTATCATAATTCTGTGCTGTAGCCATGACAACGAAGCCGACGATATAAAGCACCAAAGCGATTGTGTACACTTCGGCTCGTCCGGTAAAGTCAGAAACTTTGGAATACATAGGTATTAAACAGACTTGTAGAATGTTTAGCACGGTAGCTAGGATAGATGTGAGGTTGTTGGCTTGTAGAATACTCGTAACCGTAGGGGTGATAGTAGCGGTAATATTGACGTCCCATGTTGTCACCCATGAGATCATGACAAGACTATAATTTAGGAATTACAAATAGCACGAGCTGATATAAGCATGCCTTGAAAAAATGGCGATCTTGTCGATTTTGGTCCATACTTCCTTGAAAAGTTGGACCTTCCTGACGCCTTTGTGCAAGACTTGTGGTGGTTCGACTAAAATTTTCTCCATGAGGAAAAGAAATCCATGATACTGCAAAATGAGAAATTTATAATGACACTCGATCTTAGATCCGTCTTTCGGCAGTCGCACAGAAAACAACACAGATGTGCACGTCAAAAATTTATCTGATGATCTGATATTGAACTTTATATAATAGGGTCGAGTATTGAATGAAAAGTCCACTATTGGGAAAACGGATTAGAGAAGAACGTCTTCAACTTTTATAGATAACGGAAATCATGTCAACTATGCAAAAAAGACACACAATAATCAAGGCATCTGCCTTTAAGGGAGAAAAGCTATGCTGTCCTAGTGGCGATGCTCTGGAGACTGCTTATATAGGAAGTTACACGACGGCATTACAGCAGCATTTCGCCGCCAATTCGGATAAATAAAATTCTACACTTTCATAGATAACTTTCACTTGGGAGGGAGCATAACAATGTATACTCTTATCAATCCTATGGATTGTTGGCAAAAGACTATCCGACACTTCACTTTTTTTTTCCTACTATTTTGGACGAAGAGACATCCCATCCTTCATCATAGCACGGGGATTTATGCTCCTTCCCTGAATGCCTATTAATCTATCCTAAAAGTGCTACAGATTTGTTATGGAAACGTGATTTCCAGGTTTACATTACATCCGTTTGAGGCATGAGACAATCGAGATCAAGACACAAGGCTGTCAAACGAAAATACTATCAGAGACATGAAATGTTAATTAGCTGATGTATGTTACGAGTGGGGTGGTGAAATACGTGTGACTCAGTTAACTACATCATTTTGTAAGAGAAAACAGAAACTGTCATCCCAGAATTACGACTCTGTCAGACCCAGCTGGAAGAATGTGGCTGAATGTGCAGTTTCGGGTGTGGCACACCACCGTTTAGATGATTGAAAAATAATGGTATGACAAAGATGGGTTGGACCGGTTGCCAGGCCCCATGTTTGGCCTTGCGAACGCCATGTGTAGATCAAGTCATCCTCTAAAAATCGGAGTAACTACGTATGCTCTGAGATTAGGCAGAAAATGCTGTACTTAACACCCTACCACGATGTTTCTAGGTAGAAAGAGAACCGTGTTAGCAAAACTTACTTGCTTATTTGTTTGTAAATCAATGATTTAGGACGCCGAGAAGGCCAGGTATTAAAGGAACGGAATCAAATCAATTGATCAATTCTGCTTGAAAGAGCTATTGTTGATAATACATGGAAGAGAGAAAGAGAACTCGTCCACAGAGGTTATCTGCTTACTCCGCTCTTAATCTTTTTAATACTGATGAACCCTTAACTGCCTGTCTCTCTCCTATTAGTTGAATTCTGCACAGACAGTTAGTTTACTGAATAAAGCACTGTATCTTTATATCGACTTGAGAATACAGGAAACAAGTGTATACGGCAAGCGGATATCCAAAATAGGCTGAGTAATTTTTTTTAGATATAAGCGTGCGGACCTTCGGCAGAGAAATTCATTGGGGGAAGTCGATCATCTCTTTCACTATGGGACGCTATCTCCTTCTGGTGTCCTTTTTTGTTTTCTTTTCTTACTAATGTGAAAATAACGGCCAATACCGTCTTCTGATAGCGTTTATGTCTGTTTATGCATTTCTTTGTATGTAATGTTTTCTGATTCGGAGAGCATCTGTAACGGCATTGCTTCAAAAACATTGATCGATATGAATGTAGCCAATATTTACATGCGCTTACAGTCTGGTGATAACAAATGCGGAAACTTTGAATAACACAACCTTCTAACTTTGTATCATTATGAACCAGGTCGAAGTTCTCACTTTGATCTGGTGACTTCATCAGGAACTACTACCTATACTAATAAAGCGCTGACGGTGTCCAACCATTCTTGGGAAATACTTTGCTTTAGCCTTCATAGATACCAAATGACCGATAACACTGTCTAAAATGTATAAACCAATGATCTTGGGTTATCTCCAAGGATCCATATTGTCGACAGCTCGAAAAATTGAGAGTCAGGTCCCAGCCGAAAAACCGGTACTATTCTTGTTCGTAAAGATCGCTCTTTCAGCGGGTATGCTGACGGGATCTCACCAGGATTCGGAGACGGCGTTCAGAGAATATAGCCACATCACATTATCAAGGGATTCAGAAACTCAAATACAAGATGTTGCAAAGGGATACATGTCCTTCATTGAAGTTATTGTGGATACCGCGCTACAGAATCAGTTGTATCACAAAAGTACACCTGTCCGTCCCGCTTTTTCTATGCGTGTGCTTGTAACGGCGTTTTCTCCTCACCTACATCAGGCCATTCGCAGCTATATTTCATACCCATTTTATCGGTTATTGAACACGGATAAATGGAGAAGATCGACACGGGTAAATAAAGACGACCAGTACCCGGCAACGGCTTATAGCTTTCCCGCTAAGGATCGTCTCATGAGGACTTCACTGCTTGCTTCACTGATTGCGATAGAGCTAATTTGGTTAAGACGAACGTTTCTGTAATAAATAAGATCAGTTATCGGTATAGATTGCCATCCTTACCCCAGGGCAGTCTTATCTGCTTTTTTTTTTCTTGTTCTTTCTAGTGAATCAATAAGGCATTCGCATTGACACAACATCTCTCGCAAAGCTGTAACAATAGCTTTGCAATTAATTTTCTAGATACTATCGTTGGGCTAGCAGTTTTTCTCGTAGATCGCACATTCACTCTGACATGGCACGCGACTCCTGTCATAACCAACCCCGCAAACCTTAATAGATGCACGCTCGATCAAGAGTGCATACGATCCAAAGCGCATACGATTGAACCAATTACCTGCCGTTATTATCCATCAGAGCCATGATAGACTAGATGTTCATCCACTTAGCGAAATTATTTTTATCAATCTATTTGTATAAATACCGTTTCGATTCAACGAATAAAACATTAGGTTACAAAAGCATATTCTTCTTTTGGTTATCTCCAGCCATCTCAAAAGAACGTTTCCAAAGGTTTTTCTTTTATTTCTCAAACTACCTTTTATTGCTCGTCTCCGTTAGTTATCCTCAAGAAACCACCGTTAACCCGAATCCATTGATTCCTTGTCTTTTCTTTTCTTTTCTTTTCTTTTCTTTTCTTTTTAGTTTACTCTCTGTCTGACAAGCGATGACAATTCCGCTGTTCTCTTTTTATTTTTCCTTTATCTTTGTCGAATCTCTTCACCGACTCTAGGTAACCATATCAACGATCTTATTAACGATCATATTCTATTTTATCCAGATCTCTTTGTATATTGTCAATACCGACAACAGTTACTCTATCCAATCTTTTCTTTTTCTTTTTTCAAGCTTTACCACTTAACCAAGTCTTGTTGTTTGACTTAAATCTATATCTGGTACTCACTCAATTCTGAACTTTTCTATCAACGAACATTACTGAACTGATACCCTTACCAACAATTACCGACATCTAGCTTACGCTACAATAACACTTGGAAAAATACTATCTATATACAGCAACTGGAAAATACAGCGTAACAACGCTTGCAATCTTAAACAAACTTGTACAATCTAATTTACTAATGCTGATTCAGTATTTTTTTCTTTAATGCCACAATTAATATGCGATACATATGTACTCCTGACATTTCTGATCTTCTTAACTGTCCTGTTAAGATTATTACTTTTTTTTTAAAAAAACGACAGAAAAAAGACGATCTTTTTATTCAAACATTCGAATTTTCTTTTAAATCTTATCGAGATATTTGACTCAATTTAACTAACAAGAAAAATGACTCAAAACATCAGACGCTTATGTTAAAAAAAAAAAAAACTAACAAAATAAAATTTACAGACTATCTGAAAACAAAAAAAATTAAATATAAAAAAAGATATAACAAAAAGATTAAAAAAAAATACTGATCATTAGGTCAATATATATAATGATCGGCATCAACTATCATGTCTGGAGTTGAGGGTAGATCATTGATGTTGATGTTTCACAGGATGGCCAAACAAAGCAAGAGAAAATTACCAAATTATAGAGACAAAGTAACCAAAATTACTATAAAAATGACCAAATAAAGCATATTTTGACGTTCTTCAGCAAGGCCAGAAATATTTGCATACTTCGTGGCAAAACTGACACGTGTGGTATTTAAATCCGTAATGGAGATAACTAAAAGGCAAGCGCAAAAAGAGAAAAAGGACTTCTGAGAGAAAAACCAAGCAACCTTACCAGAGAACAGAACAAAGCATATTTTCTTAACTGACAGCAAGACTTCTTCTTCTTCAGGACAAGACAAATACAGTTTTAATTTCTTGAGACGCATGATTTTTCAAAAGACAGAAAAAAAAGATGACCTTTATTCAAGCAATCGAATTTCCTTTTTAAACCTTTACTGAGTTACCAACTCGGTTCGATTAATACAAACAAATGATCCAAAGAATCGGGCACATCGTTACAAAGAAAAAAAAAAAAGAATGACAGAAACAAAGGAGGATGGTCGTGTCTCATCGGAACGTCCGAAAGTTTAGTAAATGCTGCGTGTTCGCACATCACACGTCATCTCTTTCAAACGACCCCTTCTAAATAAAATGAGTGCGTCCTCTTTAGAAGCGTTTATGCTATTGTACAGCGGCGATCATTTCAATCGATCATATTTCTTCGAACATCGGCGGCCGCTCAAACGTTGTATATTTATTCATCATCTTTTGATTCGGAAAACAATCTCATATCTACAAAACTTCTGGACATCCGCCAAAATAAAAATCAGGAAGATAGAAATTACACTATCTAAACATGAAAGGAACCAGGAACAAAGAGAAAATAAAGATCGACATGAAATAGAAGAAAAATGAGAAAAGAAGACATAGCAGAAAGATAAAGGAAAGAAAAGTACTGGTGGTTAGGCCAATGGATATAACCATCGGCATCAACTATCACGTGCGAGATCGGGGGTAGGTTGTTGACGTTGTAGGATTCCATTTTTTTTATTTTATTTTTTTTATTTTATTTTTTTTTATTTTATTTTTTTATTTTTATTTTATTCTTATCTTGAAGCTACCAGTGTTAAATAAATGGGGATGAAGAAAAACGATGGAGAAAAAGAATGAAGAATACTAAGATACAGCAACCGCCGCTTCAGATTAAAAACTCCCAAATTACATGGTTTATACCCTCCACATTTGTGCTGCGTAGCAACACAGGAGAGTTCATACCATAGCAACACGGATAAATCAGTAACAAGGCAACCCGGGAGAATTTAGTTTCAAGATAGATTTCTTTTTTTGTATCGATCAATTTTTGTATAAATATCCCAACTTTTTCAATAATCAACAGGTTAAAACAGCATCTTTCTCTTGATTTTTCTCAAATACTCAAAAAGGTCTTTTTTAAAGGTGTTTCTTTATTTTTCAAGCCGCATTTTTCTATCTGCTCTGCCTCCGTTGATTATCCTCAAGAAACTACTGTTAACCAGAATCTATTGATTCTTTTTTTTTCTTTTCTTTTTATTTTTTTTTACTCTTTTTTCTGACAAGCGACGACAACTCCGCTGTCTTTTCTTTTTATTTTATCTTTTCTTTTATTTCTTTTCTTATTGAATCTCTTTTATTCCTTCTGATCCAACCTGCTGATTATTCAAAGAATAACATTTTTATCTCTATTTGATATCTACATTTGACAGATTCAACATGAGTATAATGTCTCGTTGATGTAGAATTGTTGTACCTTGACATCTTAATTAAGTGTCTATATAATGACACGTGACGTCAGTCCTGGTATTAAAAGACTAGATTCAGTTATCATAAATCCTGGTTCTGTTTTTCAGAAATAAACTCGAGTCTCACGAATTCTCTCGTTATCCATCTCGACGCCAACAGACATCTCAAGAATAAAAAGAGATCGATAGATTCAGCGAGACTGATGTTTATTCTTGAGAAAAGAAAAAAAGAATCAATCTTCTAAAAAACTTTTCTATCTGAGTTGACGATATTTATATGTCTTGTTGACTTTAGAGTAGATTGTTAGCTTATGTCTTAGATATCATTATTGTCCATTAACCAATCTAAAGGAGTGTTTTTAGAGATCAGTTTAAAGAAGAGCTGTGCAGTAATTCAGAATTGTCGTATCTGACATTGATCTTTTACTCATAACACTATTTACGCAGCTCAATGTCATTACGACATATAAGAAAATACGACCATGTCAGTCTTACAATGACTTTACGAGATTATCCTAAGACATGTCCATACTCAGAGCACCAATCAGAACATATTCATTCATGATCCAGTTACCAGAAAATTCGGGAACAATAAGATCCGCTCTTTCAATTCCGCTGTCCCTGATTTAACTGAGACAGTCCCAATGGATTACATTCTGAATTACCGCACAGCTCTTCTTTAATCCAATCTCTAAAAACACTCCTTTAGATTGGTTAACGGACAATAGCGATATCTAAGACATAAGCTAACAATCTACTCCGAAGTCAACAAGACATATAAATATTGTCAACTCAGATAGAAAAGTTTTTTAGAAGATTGATTCTTTTTTTTCTTTTCTCGAGAATAAATACTAGTCTCGCTGAATCTATTGATCCCTTTTTATTCCACATCAACGAGACATTACAAGAATGTAGTTCATTGAAACTGTCTCAGTTGAATTAGGGACAGTGAAATTGAAAGAGTAGATCTTATTGTTCTTGAATTTTCTGGTAACTGGATCATAAATAAATATGTTCTGATTGATGCTCTGAGTATGGACATATCTTAGAATAATCTCGTAAAGTCATTGTAAGACTGACATGGTCATATTTTCTTATATGTCGTGATGACATTGAGCTGTGTAAATGGTGTTATGAATAAAAGATCAATGTTAGATATGACAATGAGATCATAGAAAATCATACAAATGATTTAATTAATAAATCAGATTCTTTTACCAAATAAGAACTCTTCTAACCTTGTCTTTATTGATAACCTCTTTTCTTTTTCTTTTTTTTTTATTTATCTTCATTGATAAATACTCCAAGTCTTGGTATTTGACTCAAATCTATACCTGGTACTTACTAACATTGAACTAAATTCTATGAAACTAAACTTTTATCTAAATCAAACTTTTATTTATTGTTGTATCCAAATTCAAATATAGGGATGGCGGATGTCCTGAAGGTTTGTAGATATGAGATCGTTTTCTGAATCAAAAGATGACGAATAAATATGCAACGTTTGAGCGGCCGCCGATGTTCGAAGAAATATGATCGATTGAAATGATCACTGCTGTACAATAGCATAAACGCTTCTAAAGAGGACGCACTCATTTTATTTAGAAGGGGTCGTTTGAAAGAGATGACGTGTGATGTGCAAACACGCAGCATTTACTAAACTTTCGGACGTTCCGATGAGACACGACCATCCTCCGATGCGAAAGTAAGCAAGACTCAAAAAAGGATTGTTTTATCAAAATGATTGTTCTATTGTTTAAATAATTCATGATGCTTGTGGGTAATGGTGGGATAGAGGAGTTTAGAGATATCTTTAGATGATCCTTTACTAGAGTGGGACCATTATGTTTATCCTGATATATTCTGTGTCTGCTGGTATCTCAGTAACAGATAGATGGGATAAGACATGTCTAGAACCATGTTCTAATAAAGTAACTACCCTCAGTACCTTTTGTCATGTTTAGGGGTCGGCAAAATATTCGAATATTCATATTCGTTCGTACATATTCGTATTCGAATGAATATGAATATGTTTTTTAGTATTCGAATCAGTAA